>PVJA010009535.1:0-43681 GCA_004027025.1 Myocastor coypus
ATATATATATATATATATATATATATATATATTTGGTTTGTTTGTTTCTTTTTCTTTTTTTTAAGCACCTAAAAGTTTTCCACTTGTATCATCAGTATGAGTGTTTGAACTTCACTACATTCTCATCAACCCTTTCTTTTTCTTTCTTTCTTTCTTTCTTTCTTTCTTTCTTTCTTTCTTTCTTTCTTTCTTTCTTTCTTTCTTTCTTTCTTCCTTCCTCTCTCTCTCTCTCTCTCTCTCTCTCTCGTCTTTTTGACACAGGATCTCACTAGCAGTTCAGGCTGGCCTTGAGCTAAATTTTTGTATCCCAGGCTGGTCTTGAAATTACACTGATCCTCCTGCCTCAGCCTCCCAAGTGCTGAGGTATGCACCATCACAGCCCAGCTAACCCTTTCGTTTTTCTTTTTCTTTTTTTTTTATGTAATCAGTACAGGGTCTACAGGGTCTCACTACACAGACAAGACTCATAGTGATCCTCCTGCTTTCAGTCTCCCAAGTGCTGGAATTACAGCCACGAGCCTACAATCCCAGTCTCAGTTCTCCTCTCAGGGTGCCCTGGGGGCCAAGTCAGTATAGCACCATGGGATCAATCTCCAGTCCCTGTGTCTGCCTAAGGAGATGCTTTCATGTGTTTGGCTAACTGGCAAGTCCACATTAACCCTTTCTATAATCTGTATTTTCTGTGTCAGCCATTCCACTAAATATTTTCTGAGATTTTCTTGGAAGGACTTTTTTCCTATTTTTTTTTTTTATTTGACTGGCTGAGGGATTGAACTGCCGCCCCCTGTGCCTGAATGGGATTACTAGCAGAGATGCTTAAACTACTGAGCTAACCCTAAAGCCCCCTGTCTGAGATCTTTTGTCCAATTATTTTTAGAATCATATTTTTTAAAGTGAAAGATAAATCTGAGTATTCGGAATACTGGTAATACATAAGATAAATGACTCATTTTAAAAGTTCTATTATAATTTTTTTCCTCTTTTTCTTGATGAAGTCATTTCTATAAATTTCGAATGAAACCTATTCTATGTAATTTATCTTCTGTTGCCCATCCATTTGCTGTCATTTCTAAGAAAGGATTGCCTTACTTAAGACCATTATTTGTTCTTAGCTAAAAATATTATACATTTACTTTTTTCATTTAGGTGTTAGGTTTTGGGATTTTATGTATGTTACAAGAAGAAAGTTGTAGTTTATCTGTTTACATGAAGATAGATATTGTACTGTTTGAAAGCCTATCCATTTTTTTTTCTACTCGGTCTTACTGGAATTGTTAAAATCAATTGAAAATAATTATAATGTGTTTTTCCTGACTGTAAATTCAATTTCATTGATCTGTAAGTTTATCTTCATAGCCTTACAATTCTCTGTCATAAACTATGATTTTATATGTTTGTAATTAAGATTCTGTACATTTTAATTTTCTATCTTCAAATCATTAGCACTTGTCTAGGGCTGCATCACTTTATATATTCTAGTGTCAAAAAGGCCGATATGGCTGTATATGAATTGTATTGAATCAGTAAATCAATTTGGAAGTGTCCTTATTGGAATTATTATAACATTATTGTAACTTCTGATACATATACCTGGAAATACACTTCATTTATTTAGAGGTTCTTCAATAATTTTTGCTTTTGTGATTTTGTTCCATACTACTTTTATAAACTTATTTGTAAATAGTCTAACATATTATGCTACTAGTTATGTTTACACTATCAGAAAAAATTGTATTTCAAAACTTTGTTATTTCCACATCACCCAAAAACTTATGGATAGAAACTGGTGCTTATATAGCTCCAGAAAATGACCATACCTATTTTATCTGCATGAGAAAATTTGATGTTTTATGATCTCTTTATTATGTTCTGAGCTCAAGCAAAGAAAGGAGAATTTGAAGAATATGTTGGTTCATGATTTGGCTATTTGCAAATATGATTTATCAATGGAGAACATGCCTGTGATAGTGGTTATAAGAAAACTAATGACATTCAAGTATAAGGATACATGTGCAAGAATAAATATTTTATTTTGAGATTGTTTTTCAGTCTCAGCAAGAAAATAAATCACATCATAAGTATATTATAAATCTTGCAGCATTGGCAGTGCTAAAATATCATAATTGATTGAAAATAAATACAAAGAAACATATAGCATGATATAATACAGATGATGTTAAAGTTCTTCACATGTTGTAAAGTTTCCCTGTATATCTTTGGATTCTGTGTCTGTGAGGAGTGTAAGCCCCTGTATAATGTACATTACTAGTACTATGACTTGTATAGGAAGACTTTTAAGGAAATGTAGCATTTTATCATGTTTTACATAGGAAAAATAATGTTGAATAAAATTTGCATATTTACTGAATATTTATATTTAAGGAAAACCTACTATGCAGTTTTGCAAATTAGGAATCAATAGCAATCAGAACATAGGAAAGTTTGTAAACATGAGCCCACATACATAGACACAAGCATACACAATTTACGGTGATTTTGAGGTCATTTTCTAAATACTAAGGTGTTGAATATATATTGAGATGAAAATAGAGGTTTAGAGTGAATGCTTTGTGAAGATTACAGAAATTTATAGCTAAAAATGAATGTAGTGAACACAAATCATGAATATTAAAATCTGCTTTAAAACTGGTTTCCAACTGCGCATGGTGGCACATGCCTGTAATCCCAGGGATTGGGAAACTGATGCAGGATGATCAATGAGAGTTTGAGCCCAGCCTGGGCTACAAAAATGAGCTCAAGGCCAGTCTGAATTGCATAGTGAGACCCTGTCTCAAAACAAAACAAAACATAAAAAAAAAAAAAAAAAAAAAACGGTGTCCAGAAAGAAATACTACAGAGGATTTGATCAGGTACATCAATATTTTACTGAAGTTGTTCATCAGAATTGGATGTATTCAGCCAGCAAAAGGTTCAGTGGACTAAGAGCCTGCCTAGGAAAGCACAGGGACCAGGATTTGATCCTCTGCTGGTGATCCTGACTGGCCCCACTCAATGAGCACACTGAACAGGCCACCTAGACTGGGTATGGCAGCACATATCTGTATTCCCAGTGCTGGGAGGCTGAAACAGGAAGACGACTATAAATCTGAGTGTGTGTAGTGAGACTCCATATCAAATACATTAAAAAAAAAAAAAAGAATTGGACTTATTATTTCAATTTTTATTCAATTAATGTTTAAAGCAGCTAAAATATAGCTCTATCATATAATGCAGTAGTCTAAGTTATTTTAGATGTTTCTTGTCGTGATAAAATCCAATAATGTTTTTCAGCATAATATGGATTAATATACTTCTATAGAGTGAAATATTTCTATATGGTTCATTTCCAACATTTACTGAAATAAGGGACTGTGCCAGACTCTCAGTCTCTCTCCATACATATATATGGAGTTTCATTTCTGCGGCCATGAGCTCACACATCTTAAACACATCTTTTCAACTAATTTTGATATAAAGCTGATTTTTTTTTTATTTACCATTAGGTATGTACATATAATTCTTTGATAGGCGCAAGAATCTAGAATGTGTCTTAGACATATCACACACTGTTTCAATGGCAGCTTGAAGATAAGTTTGCATTGTACTTGAGATTTTAAGTACAATATTGGGAGAAGAAAGCTGGTCAGAGCAAGTGGCTTATTTAGGGTGTGGCCTGGAAAGATCTGTCTTGTATCTTTTTTACTCCTCTCTTTTTTCTCTCTCAGGCACCTGCTGCAATGCTGTTTTACAATCCTGGAGCCACTCAACTCTGGACCTAACAACACTATTAGCCTAAATAAATTTTCCCTCCTTTAACTGACAGGTGCAGGATGTCACTTATGTGACTTATCTTTCACCAAGGGGCCTAACATGTTCACTGAAAGAGAGACACTTTCTTTAATAAATTGTGCTATGAAAACTGCCTTTTCATATGTAAAGGAATAAGCTTAGACCCATATCTCTCACCATGCACTGAATTAAAACTTAAATGGATGAAAATTTAAATATTTAAAGCATAAATGATTAATCTGCTAGAAGATAGATTCTTGAAGATATAGGTGTAAAATCCAAATTTCACAGGAAATGTTGGCATTATATTAAATTTAGTAGATCTTCCAAAACAAAAGAAATCAACAGAGTGAAGAGACAGCCTGCAGAATGGTGAAACACTATTGCCAGCTATTCCTCAAAGAAAGAACATCCAGAATAAGTAAAGAACTCCACTGACCAGAATTAGCATAATTCTGGATGACACCATCCTAAAGACTGGTAGCTAGAGATGACCAAAAGGAAAAGCAGGGCCGTGGAGATAGCTCTGTGGCACAAGTGCCTGCCTGGCAAGTGTAAGGTCATGAGTTCGAACTCCAGTCCCGCAAAATAAATAAATAAACAAAAGGAAAAGCAGGCTTGCGGCCTACTCTTCTCTACTTCTTCCTGGCCAACCCACGAACGGCTTCTCCTCTGTGGTGACCCTCTACCATGCCACTCTGCTTTGGGGCCAGCGAACTATAGACTGAAACTTCTCCAAACTATGAATTCAAATAGACATTTACTCCTTTAATTTTGGTGGTCTAGTATTTTGCCTCAGCAATGAAGAAAGTAGCTAAGACACTAGCTAAAACTATACTCAGAAAAGGACCTTACATTTTTCAGAGAAGCATCGAGAACAGTAAGATACTGTCAGTCTTTTCTCCCAGATAAATTTGTTCCACTGTTCCCTATTTCCTATCCCAAAGAGAGTGTTCAAAATTAAGCATATAAAAAAGTATTTGAGACTAATACTATACTTAACTATAAGTAGATAAATAACTTTCCTTTTATTCAGAAATGAAATTTTGCTCAGATGACAAACACAAAGTTAAGATAATTACTATCAATTTTAGCTAAAAGTTTGCTTATTCTACTGCTTAATTAGTTTTAGTTGGTGGAAAAAAATCCATACCTAATACAGTGTAGAAAATTTCTAAGCAATACAATCTCTTGGAAGTCTCTTATTACAAAACCTCAAAGGATTTACTAAATTATAGCCAAGTGACAAGGGACAAGAATGAGAACCATGTCAAACTCCCACCTGGGAGACAGAATCAATGTTTACACAAATTGTAAAGTATTCACAGAGGAAAAAATACTTCAACAAGTGTTCCTATGCTAAAATATGAAACTAGGCACATATTATTTTCTTGTAATCTCTTCCCAGAGAAAAGAAATGGAATAAAGAATGAATCTTAATTGATTTCTTCATCCAAATTGTTAGATTGTTTGTCTGTGTTCAGAAAATCAGCTTTGGAAAGCACAGTGTAGAAGCAGATATATTTTCTTGAAAGACAAACAAATTAGAAAATATTAACCTAAAGATTAATAAAAAGTTAATCTCACAAACCACAGTGATGAAGGTCAAGATTTCAGTCTGGATCCTAGTATGGTGGCAAATCAAAATCAGGTCTGCACCTCTTCATGAGTTAACTTACAATGAGGAAGTACCTAGCAACCTTTCTAAGGGAACACTAAAACGGTGGTTCTTGACTTTTTGATATCATAGTAATTTTTTTTTAATTTGAACAATTGATAATACTTAAACATAATATTTTAAATGTTGATTATTTTATCAATACATAACTCAGCAAGTTAAAACTGAAAAAATTTAAATACTTAAAGTATTTGTAAACATCATTTAAAATAATTATTATTTCATTAGAAAATATACACATTATTTTTGAAAAAAAAAGCAACAAAGTACATTGTGTTACAATTTTTCAAACATCTGAAGTGTAGAGATAATCTTAAGTAGAGAACAATAAAGCCCAAGGACAGCTATAGGGGGTTACTTGGGGATTCCTGAAACCTGGATTCAAGGAAGCAAATAACCTGTTTATTCTAATGACTCCTTGACTGTTGTCTCTTCCCCTGCCTGGGATGTTACTGGTTGTCTCCTCCCCTGATTGGAATGTTCTCAATCAGCATTTGTATTATCCTGATGTTAGGTAAATGGTGATAGAAGTAGTGCTCTCTAGTCTGCATTCCCCAAAGCAGTTATGCAAATTCTATAGGCTGTCCTTTGGTATTCAATAAAAGTAAGATTCTTCTGTGGGTCGAGGCTCACTTCCAGAGAGACAAATCTTGGTGAGTCCTCTGAGCTAAACTCATCGCATTTCTCATCATTCCTTTTGGCACCGATACCAGAACATTACAACACTGAAATATTGCAGTTATTGGATATTTCATTGTGTTATAGCATTAAATTGATAAAAATATGTTATTTTGATTAAAATGTAATTTGAATAACATTTGCATAGTTATAGTATTTATCTTTGTGAAATTAGAGTATATTTAAATACTTTCAGCTAGTCATACACTTTGATAGCATCTAAAATTAAACACTAGCTACCTAAAGAATATTTGTCACATCCAACTAAAAATATACACATGAAGGAACTATGTGTCAGCTTAATATCCAAAGTTTATTGTTGTGCTTTAATTGGATTATTTTTCCATGCATGGTTTTATGACATTTTTAGTCTTATCTTTTGAGAAATGTTGTTTTATTGAACAATGTAATTCTTATAATTTGTTCTATTTTATGCTTTCTAAATGCTAATTTTAAACTTTTCATAATCACTTCAGAAAATGTCATTAACCCTCATGTTCACAAAGATGTAGGTCACTTTTCTAAAGTTTATAAGGTTTGATTTAAACAAAAAACATGCCATTAATAAACAATTTTTATTGAAATGCAAATTTTAATTAACTCACTGTCTTTTATGAAAACATATGCAAATACCGAAATCTAAATAATACTAGCTCATCTGGCATCATCTCTCAGGGAAAATGTAGGTCTCTCATAACCTTGGTGCAACCTTAACATAATCATTCTGTCGGATGTGATATATACCCAGTATCCATCTTAAAACACTAAAAGTTTAAAAACAACTTGTACAAGGGTTATTACTTAGTAAATTTTAAAAGTTTACCATTTCATTAACTTATTTAGTGAAACTGTGTTACTATGAAAACTTCCCATTGTTGAAGCAGGTTCTTGTATTTAAAACAATGCTAAGGTTGTTGTCAAAGGTTAGTTGTGTTGCACATTAAAAACATAATCATATATTAGAAGTCATTTCCAAGTCAGTGTAAGGTATATTAGTCAATCTGAAGAATGTATGTGACTACAAGCACTTTATTGCTCTTTGGGCTTAGGGTATATATCATATGTGGCAACTCCAATTGATTTGAAATAATTTTGTGCATGTGTTGAAGTTGTTGCAGTCAGAATTTCTATAAGGAAGAAAAAGGAACAGTGTACTAATTTGCCATCATTCATCTCTATCTGCTCCAGGAAAAGAAACATAATTGTGAAGCATGTGTGAGTTTTCATTCCTTAGTATAAAGGAGTATTTTTTTCTAGTTATTCAATTATATACTTTATTACTTAACATAGGCTTTAGGGAAACATTCAATAAAAGTTTTGTCCTTTTTATACATATCACTATGTAAAATAGGTGTTCAAATTTTATATAGAATGCAAAGTGAAAAAATCAAGTTTATTAGTAACAATTTCGGAGAAATAGCTGTATTTGAAATTACAACACATAGCATTTATTCTTAATATATATATAATATATTCTTAATACACATTATATATGCATATATATACATATATATATACATATACATATATATATATATATATATATATATATATATATATACACAATTTTCCTCTCCTTCTGATTTCCTTTTCCCCACCACAATTGCCCTTTCCTTTTGAACAGTATCTTTCCCTTTCACAATATCTATTCTGCCTTTTGCATCTTATGAACTCTTTCAGGTTCCTACAGTAAAGAGAGAATATGATGTTTACAGATGTGGTTTTTATGTATTTCATTTGTGACTATGGACTCTAGTTGCATACATTTATCCAAAACATCCTTGAGTTTGTGGGATTTTGTTATAGCTGAGTAGTACTTCAATGTATAAAAATAATACCACTTTTTAATGTACTCCTCAGTTGATAGGTATTTGTATTGTTTCAAGATTTAGCTATGACAAATAATGATTTTATAGGCATGGGTGCACATATATCTCTGTGGTATGATGTTTCTAATTCTTCTGAAACATTATCCAGAAGGGGACAGGCTGGGTTGAATTGAACTTTTATTAGTTTTTGAAGAATCTCTATATTGATTTCCAAAATGGTTGCTTCAGTCTATACTCGCATCAACAGTAGAGATTTCATTTTTCCCTATCACCCTGTCAGCATTTGCCATTGGTTCTTTTCAGTCTTTCTGGGATAAAATTGGATGTCTGCATTGTTCAATGTGCATTTCTCAAAACACCAATGATGCTAAAGATATTTTTCATTTATTTGTCGTTTGAATTTCTTCACCTTAAAAGTATATGTTCATCTCAGATTTCCAATTTTGAACTTAGTACTTCAACTTAGGAGGCCTGATTTTTAAAAATTTTTCTATGTTCTAAATCGAAGTCATTTGTCTGAGGGACAGATTGTCCATTTTCCCCACTTTGTGTTTTTTTTTTTTTTTTTTTTTTTTTTCCCCTGTGTTGATGATGCCTTTTGATGTGCAGAATTTTTTCAATAAGATGATATCCCATTTGTTGATTTTTTTTTTGCAGGACCAGGGTTCAAATTCAAGACCTTGCACTTGCCAGGCAGGCACTTGTGCCATGGAGCTATCTCCCTGGCCCCTCCAGTTGTTGATTTTTTAACTATTTCTCATGTAGTCCGGTTTCCATTCGTGAGCTCTTTGCTTCCTGCTATGTCTTCATATTTCCATCTATTTTCCCTTTCATTAGATTGGGTTTTTCAGTTTCAATACTTACATCTTTGACGAATATTATAAAATTAAGATTCGAAATGTTTAATGGATTGTTATAGACATGGGTCTAGTTTTAGTCTTTGTAATGTGGAAAGTCAGTCTTTCCAGCACCATTTATTAAAGCGGCTTTCTTCTAGTAAACTTGTTTTGATTCACAGTAACATTTCTTACTGTGTTTGCAGTTGTGTCAGTATCTTCTAATCTGTTACTTTAATGCTCAGGTCTGCTTTATTGACAGAAATATTCTGATTTTCTCACAGTAGCTTTGTAGTATAGTTTTATGTCAGACGTTGTAGTGCCTCCAGCCTTGCCTACGGTGCTCAAGGTTGCCTGTGTTATTCTAGCTTTCTTCTAAATCCGTATTAATTTTAGTAATGTTTCATGTAAGTCTGTAAATTGTATTAATGGTGTAATGATCAGGTTGACATTATAGAATATATCAATAAAACAGTTTTGAAATTATGATAATTTTCACAATATTGGTTCTTCATATCTATAATCAAGGGATAATTTTTTCCTTTTCTCATATCCACTTTGATCTTCTGTACTACAATTATTAATGTGTAAGTCTTTTACATCCCTTGTTGGATTCATTCCTAAGCATTTCATTCTTTGGATACAATTGCAAATATTGCTTTTTTCCTAATTTCTCTCTCAGTGAGTTTTTTGTTTGTGTACAAAGTGCAATTGATGTTAGATTATGAAATGGTTTCAGCTACTCTACTGAATTTGCTTATTAATTATAGGAGTCTTTTAGTGGAGTTTTTGCAGTCTACTGTGTGGATTATCATGTCATCTAACAAGTAAAAAAATTTTAACTTTTCATTTTCTTCTCTTTATTTTATCTCTTGTTTAAATGCTCTGGATAATATTTCCAGAATTACGTTGAATAGAACTGGTGATAGAGGATATTCTTCTCTGGTTCCTGATTTTAGAGTGGAAGCTTCAATTTTTGACCATTTTGACAATGATGAATTGTCATAGATGGCTTTTATCAAAAGCACATAAAGACTATTTCAATTTTCTGTTGGGTTTCATCATTTATGAGTGTTTGACTTTATAAAATACTTTTTTGCATCTTTTGAGATGATCATGTGATTTTTGTCTTTGACTCTGTTTATGTAATGTATTGCAAGCTCTGAATTTCTGGCATGAATCTCACTTGCCCATGGTTTATAATCTTCTTGATGACTTGCTACATTTTAGCATTACATTGAGGAGTTTAGTATCTGTGTTCATTCAAGAGATTTGACTGTAGTTCTGTTTATTTTAGTTAAGTCTTTGTTTAGATTAGTGTCCAGAGTAACACTTGTGTCCAGGAATCACTTAGAGAGAATTTCTTCCCTTTTAGTTTCATTAAAAAATTCGAGGAGTATTCGTGTTCACCTTTTTCTAAACTTCTTGGAGAATTCATCTGCACATATATCAGCACCTGGGCTCTTCTTTGTTGTGCATTTTCAACTTCACTAACTGATGCTAGGTTGTTTAGAATTTTTGTGTCTTCTTGATTCATTGGTATCTAGGAATATATTCTGTGTTTCCATTTTGAAATGACTATTGTTGATCGTCCGAATTTCCACAATATCTGTGGTAATTTCAACGTTTTTCTTGTTTATTACATGAACTATGTTTCTTTCTTTTTAAAAACATTGGCTAGTAGTTTATCAATATTATTGATTCTTTAAAAGAACCAACTCTTCAATTCATTAGTTCTTTATATCATTTTCTTAATTTCCATTACCTTATACTCTGACATTTATGGCCTGCCATCATGTGGCTTTTGGGTTTACCTTTCTTTTTTTGCTAGAATCTTAAGCTGCAATAGTAGAATGTTTAGTAGTGGTCATTGTGTTTTCATGATGTGTGGATTCACTACTACAATTTTCCCTCCTAGGGCCACTTTCCCTGCATCCCACAGGTTCTGTTAATTTGTATTTGTACTTTTGTTTGCTTGTAGATGCTGTTTAATTTCTTGTTAAGTGCCATTGCTGGCCCATTATTCAGCATAGTATTATTTAATTTCCATATATTTGTGGAGTTTTTGTATTTTGTTTATCATTAATTTTCAATTTAATTACACTATAGCCAGACAATATCCAAGGGATAATTTCATTTTCTTTGCATTTATTTAAGCATATTTGAGGGGCCAGTATATGGCCTATTTTATCTGTACACCTGAGAAAAACATTTACTCTGATGTTGTTAGGTGAAACAGTCCATAAACATCTACTAAGTCCGTTCTTTCACCCATTTGGCTCAGCCATGATATTTTTTTGCAGATTTGTTGTTTAGTTGATCTATCTCCATAACAAAGGGGTATTAAATTCCCCCATTAGTTTGTGTTAATGCTTATTCATGTACATGTAATCTTAGCCAACCATTATTTTACAAATAATAGTTGTAACGGTAACATTCAATAATATTTTTAAACAACCAGTCTTAGAAAAGGTAAACTATATTTTTACATAATGTTACTCTGTGAAGATAAGACTGTGTCCAGTTCTGAATTATTCTGTACTGTGTATAACAACAGCTTTCAGGTTGTGTTAGCTGTGTTTAGCTCCAGGCTATGTTTATAGTTTTACTTGTACTGCATTTTAAATATAAGAACCAAGGTAGCTTTTCTTTAGAATTTGTGCAGTAATCATCATTTGTCCAGAAAACACACATGCACACACACACACACACACACACACACACACACACTCAAGAACCAGACCAATAAACATCTATTAATGCCAATAAAATTTAAATTACCAAATTGTCAGGAGTATATAGATATGGACACATCAACACATAACAAAAAAAAAAAAAAAAAAAAAAAAAAAAAAAAAAAAAAAAAAAAAAAAAAAAAAAAAAAAAAAAAAAAAAAAAAAAAAAAAAAAAAAAAAAAAAAAAAAAAAAAAAAAAAAAAAAAAAAAAAAAAAAAGACATAGCTAATGTAGCATACCAATGTAGTTCTCTCATTAGGTCATCTTCTTGCACAGAATTTGCTCATGCTATTGCCAAGAGCAACATCTTTTTTCTGGTCCTGGAGCAAGACAGCTTCTTGTTCTGAACACGTATGCATCGATCACTCAAGTTGACACTGCAAAAACGACTGCAGTCCAAACTCAAGACTGCTATTGCAGTTTCCCCATCATTTGTCAGTCTTGTGCCTCTGGCTCCTTAGCTCAGACAACAACTTCTAGTGTTCTTTTTTGTTTGTTTAAGTTCTGTTTCTTCGTGTTCTACATAAACTTTGTAACAAGTGCAATCTGAGTATTCACCTAACAAACGTACGGAGCTGTGTCCCTTCCATTGTGATCTCATAGATGTATCTAGCATAATTCAATGTCATAGCTCTGTGATAATGTGCAGCATGCATCTGGGATAGACAGGTGACATGATAATGTATTTTTCAGACTATTTTATTTAGAAGTTGGCTACATTCATATACATGTTAAGTTAAATGGAATGAAACTTCATACACCAATTTCCATACAATAGTCTAGTGACATTCAAAAATATAATGGCAAATAGACTTATTTTTGTTTCATGACTAATTTCAGGTATGTTTAAGGTCCCCAAATATATTTATGACCTAAAGAGTAAAATTTATAATAGCCTAGTGTGTGCAAAAAAATTTATGTTTACAGATATTTTACTTTCCTTGCAGCAATTTTCTTTTTTTTTTTTTTTTTTTTTTTTTTTTGTCTTTTTGAGACAGGGTCTCGCTGTGCAGTTCAGGCTAGCCTTGAGCTCACTTTTGTAGCCCAGGCTGGTCTCGAACTCACACCGATCCTCCTGCCTCAGCCTCCCAAGTGCTGGGATTACAGGCGTGCGCCACCACGCCCGGCTAGCAATTTTCTTATTATAGTGTAAAAAATACTTGAACCGTGGAGATAGACATGATTGATACCATAGATAGTAGTTTCTGACCCACTATAAGTTCATAGATCCCAAATGACAATTCACATTTAAACTGGATCCAACCTGTTACTTGAATAGTGTCCCAAAATTGTGTTAGACAAATCCACTTTCACAGAGGTCAAGGAGTCATGACACTGTGAAGTAATATCAATTTTGAAAGTTCCTTTTTTTAAAAGGAGGACAGATGTTATTTTAAATGAATTTATGGGGACAAGTAGTTAAAGGAGAGTGTGAAATAACAATGTGGATCACACTTAAGGCAGCATTTATTAATAAAATGTAGTATTTTAGCATATATATATTTTTTTCAGAACTAGTTCAAAACCAGATGTGCTTATCCTACTGAGCCCCTTTTAGTTTAAATAATTGATAACATAAATAAACATGTTTGACAAATGTTCAGGCAAACCTAATTGCTCAATTACAATCACTCTAGTAATAGAAAGAGTTTCAGATTTTTAATTATATTTAATAAATTGAATTCTTGTAAAGCATGTAAAAATTGTCAGGCTAATTCAAACCATCAGTGCTACAATGTGGATATTTATCAAACAATAGTTTTAACAGTGGAAATTATTCCAAAAATGTTAGTCTGATAGTTCCATTAAATATTATGCTTTATTATTTAAAAGTTACCTTGCAAAGATTAAACACATTAACTCAAATATTTCAAGCTGTGTTCTTCTAGAAGTAGTACCAGGATGTATTGAAATATATTACACTGTCAAATATTCTATTTATAAGATTGTACTAGGCTAATAACAAGAAATGTATGTCATGTATGTATTCTCAATATTCTAGGTGGAGATAACTATAATGAAAATGAAAGTTTTGATGATTATAACCAGTAAATCAAAACAATGAAAGGATTGAAAAGTCTTCATATGTCCTGACATAAGGTATGTTTTTTCCCTCTAATAAGAACAGCAGATTAAGCCGGGCGTGGTGGCTCACGCCTGTAATCCCAGCACTTGGGAGGCTGAGGCAGGAGGATCGTTGTGAGTTCGAGACCAGCCTGGGCTACAAAAGTGAGCTCAAAGCCAGCCTGAGCTGCACAGTGAGACCCTGTCTCAAAAAGACAAAAAAAAAACCAAAAAAAAAAAAAAAAAAAAAAAAAAAAAAAAAAAAAAAAAAAAAAAAAAAAAAAAAAAAAAAAAAAGAACAGCAGATCAGCAGATTAGGCCAGCAGTACATTATGAAAGTTTTAATAGGTCCGCCTTACTTTCTCAGGCTCATTTCTGAGTCAATAGGATGTGCTTTACTTTGATGAACCGAAAATATATGTATGGGGGCCACGGTGATGCACGTCCATACTCCCGGCACTTGTGAGGGTGAGGCAGGAGGATCAATGCAAGTTCAAAACCAGCCTGGGCTACATAAAGTGAGCTTAAGGCCAGCCTGAACTGCTTAACAAGACTTTGTTTCATAAAGAATATATATATATATATATATATATATATATATATATATATATGGAATTTTAGCTACTGTTCGGTGAGAGTGATGTCTTTGGGTTTTTGTTTTTGTTTTTGTTTTTTTGGTAACTGTAAAAAAGTTCTTTTTTTTGTCTTTTTGAGACAGGGTCTCGCTACGCAGTTGAGGCTGGCCTTGAGCACTTTTGTAGCCCAGGCTGGTCTCGAACTCGCACCAATCCTCCTGCCTCAGCCTCCCAAGTGCTGGGATTATAGGCGTGAGCCACCACGCCTGGCTGAAAAAGTTCTAAAACAATACATTGCAGACCAATGCAGATATGCAGACAATTCGAAAAAAAGTATTTTGAATTGATGCTGTAGTTTTAAACAATAAGAACATATTTTATCATTAATATGCTTCTGTAATAGAGGAAAGTGTCTAACACAATCTTATGCAGTTTTGTGCTGTACAGAGTGACTAGTTTAAAGAGAGAAAGAGGAAATAATTGGAAAGTAGGTGTGTGGGTACAAAACAGAACCATAACATCAAAAAAGAATGGTCAGGGAGATTGGTTTATGTGAAAGAGGTTTTAAACAGACACTTATGTAACTGGGGCACTAATATTCTATGGAGACCTTTTTGAATTATTAACTGCAACAATCAATAAATTATTTGGCAGTCTTGGGTTTTCGGGTTGGAATTTTCAATGTTCCTAATAACACACACACACAATTTTTTTGTTTTTTTTTTGTCTTTCCTAGGTAGATTGCTCAGCAGGTAAAGTAAAAACCATTTATAATCTCTTAACAAGAATGGATTTAATAGGGCCAGGTACAAATCAGTCATACAAGTGCCTGCCTGGCAAGCATATGGTCCTCAGTTCAATCCTCACTACCAAAAAAAAAAAAAAAAAAAAAAAAGAACAGAGAGAGAATGAATTTAAGAATCAAGAAATGAGGGCTGGCCAGATAGCTTAGAGGATCAAAGTGTCTGCTTAGGCAAATGCAAGGGTCAGAGCTTACATCTTGGCCTTCTGTGCTGTTCCTGCACGGGGAGCGCTCTTAGACAGCAATTGTTGCTGGGCATGGTGGAGCGCACCTGTATTTTCAGGACTTGGAAAGCTGAAAACAGGAGAATCACTACAAGTATACCCTGTACACCCTGTAGTGAGACCTTGAAAACCCTGTACTAAATACAAAAGAAAATAAAAAGAATCAAGAAATGTTAACAGATAGAACAACTAATTTTAGTGTCACAATATTATATTCCTGAGATTATTTGAAAAATCTTTCAAAGTAAATCAAGTTATTTATACTAGACAGCACCTCACAACATAAAATTCTTTTCTTAAAAAAGTTATCTTTGGGGCCCAGCGGGATGGCTCAGTGGTCTAAAGCGCCTGCTTGGGAAAGCTTGGGCGGCTTCAGGGACCGCGGTTCGATCCCCGGGCACCACATGCTGCGCCAGCCCTGCCGTCAGGGCGCGGGCTGAGCCAGCCATAAAAATGAGTGAATAAGCAAATAAAGGTTATGAAACAAGAAAAACATAAATAAATAAAATAAAAAAATTCTTAAAAAAAAAAAAAAGTTATCTTCAACAAAGCTTCTATATAGGATCAGATATTTTTGGGGGGGGCATTTAATTTACCGGATATTGAACTTAGGACCTCATGCTTGCCAAGTAAGAACTTATTCTACTGAGCTATCTCCCCTGCCCAGGATTAGTTTTGGCTTACTGTTTTTCTAATTTAAGCCAAAGTCATTCTTCTTTTAAAAAATATTAACATAGTTTTTTTTGTTTTTTGTTTTTTTTTTTTTTTTTTTTTAGTGTATGTGTATTTAGGACAGGACCTACAGGGCTGTTACTATGAGGATTACTCATAGTAATCCTCCTGGTTTTAGCCTCTCAAAGTGCTGAAATTACAGACACACGTCACCATACCTTCTCAATCGCTGTCTCTGCAAGTCCTGCGGGTAGGTCCCGTGCAGCCCCTACCACAGCACTCTGCCTAAGCAGGTGCTTTAGATCGCTGAGCTATCTGGCTGGCCCTAATATATTCTATATTATTTGTGACATGCTTTGACTATGCGGAAAAATAATTCCCAAATCTATTTATCTGTTTTGTATTTCTAGAGATAGGGTCATGGATAATAATATAGATTGTTTGAAAGGATAAGTTTGTAGAGATCTATAAACCAAGATGCCCCAGCACTGGGGAGGCTGAGGCAGGAGAATAGCTATGAGTTTGAGCTGTATAGTGAGACCCTGTGCCCAATACATGAACTATAATAATAATAATAATAATAATAATAATAATAATAATAATAATAATAAATAATCTACAATGTCAAATTAGGAATCTGACATTTAAGCAGGTTTGTAACAAGCAAGAGAACCTAAATGTAACTGGGTATGTGTTACCATGTGATGCTAACATTATGAAACAGCAAGGTTTTTTTCCTAATATCTGGTAGATGCCATTACTACAGTTTTTCTATTGCTGAGCAGTAATACCATGAGCCAGATAATCATCTGACCTTTACAAATAATTCTGTATAGGTTAATTTGTTACAGTAACAGCAAAACAAAGTATAATGTTCTGTATATTTTTTGTACACAAAGTCATTTTACTTTCTTCAGATATTTGGTAGACATGAGTGTTAGTTTTCTCTCTTGCTATTTCTAATTAGCCATGTACTTCATCTTCATCTTGCCCAATGACTAATACAAAACAGTCAATATAGTCTTTTCTATAGGTAAGCACAATTTTAAAGAATTGTAGTAATAAGATAAACTTGCCTTAGAGATAACTACTAGAAATATAATAGCTACAATCAATGAAGCTTGCAATTCATTTTATGTAATAAAATTTGATTTAAAATTATGAATCAATGATCACATTTACATATTTTGGTTGCTTTTTAATTTTGAAATGGTTCCTTAAACTATGAAGTATCAATTTCATAAGCATAGTGAAGAGGTAGCAGTATAATTTTAAAAAATTGCTTATTTACTTATTTGGTACAGGTTCTCAGTATGCAGTTCAAACTCATAGTGATCCTTCTGGCTCAACCTCCCCAGCACTGGGATTACAGTTGTGCACAACACACCCAGTTTCAGGAGCCAGAATGGTGTGCTGGGTGTTCTGGGACCTGCACGGCATGGGATACCAGGGATCAAACTCAGGTCCTTGTGCTTGTCCAGCAGGCACTTTGACCACCGAGCTATCCCCCTGATGCCCTGCTTTGTGGTATTACAAGGAAAATACAATATGAGAGTAGCACAATTAAACTGTTTCTTATGGTAGGCATAAAGTTCAATAATACAATAGTTATCTAGATTGTGTGAACTATTGCAAAAGACAATAAAGTCCAATCAAACATTTTTTCAGTATGATTTCCAGTTCTTCATGTATATAGTTATGCTTCAGCGTACTTTAATTAGTATGATACTGAATATAGTACTTTCATTGTACAATGTAACATAAGATCATTTAAAAATATTTTCCTACTAATATTTATATGTAAATTTTTTACTTTTCCGAAAGTTGGATTTACTTGGGCTACGGAGGTAGCTTGGAGGTCTGAGCACCATCCTGGTGAGTACAAGGTCCTGAGTTTGATGCCTAACACCAATGCCATAACAGCTGCAAAACCCATGGAAAGCCATACTGTCACAAACCAGGCACGGAGGCACATACCTGTCATCCCAGTGCTGGGGAGACTGACACAGGAGGATCTCTTCAAGTCTGACTTGTGTAGTGATACTTTGTATCAAAAAAAAAAAAAAAAAAAAAAAAAAAAAAAAAAAAAAAAAAAAAAAAAAAAAAAAAAAAAAAAAAAAAAAAAAAAATATATATATATATATATATATATATATATATATATATATATATATTTAATTACATTTATTTTACTTTGGCTCTAAAATGAGTAGCCTGAATTTATTCTGCTGCAATATAAATATAAATTAAAAAGCAGCAATACATAATTATGCATTCATCCTAGGGAACTTGTTCATATGTGTGTCACATCTTAATTCTTCTTTTTTCCTACTCCCTTCTCTCCTTCACCCCTCTTTGCCTCCTTATTCAGAAAGCTTTCTTTCCATTTTATTCTTTTTTTTATCCCTTGCTCAATTTTTTTTCTTTTCCCTGCCCCAACATTCCTCTTTCCTTCTTAGCAATTTCTTCCTGTTGCACAGTATCTGTTTTACATTCTGGATCTTATTTAGTCTTTCAGTTTCTCACATCAGAGAGACAATGCCACATTTTCACATGCATAATTTTATGAATTATTATGTAACTATAAATAGTGATTCAGCTTGAGCACATTATTTTTGTTGCCTTAAAAGTGTCTGAAATGATTAAATCATACATTGCACATTATACTACATAATAAACATTACATTGACAACTGTAAATAGTATAATTATTTATAAATCAAAACTCTTTTTTATTTTATTTTATTTTTTTGAGACAGGGTCTCACTGTGCAGTTCAGGCTGGCTTTGAGCTCACTTTTGTAGCCCAGGCTGGTCTCAAACTCACAACCTTCCTCCTGCCTCAGCCTCCCAAGTGCTGGGATTACAGGCATGAGCCACCACGCCCGGCTAAAACTATTTTAAACAAGGTAATATTTCTAGTGATATTTTATTCTGCCTAATATATACCTATGTAAAAATATTCAGATGTCAGTTATTCCCTTCTAAATTTAGCATTTTCAGATAATTTGCTCATAAAAGTAGTTCTTTCATTTCTATGTATTTTTAGATATGCTGTATTGTTAAGTGCATATTTAATTTGTTTGATCATTTTAAATAATATAATTTTATAAACTGAAATATGAAATGTGAGTGGAAGGCATGGAATATTATGTCAAAAAATTGAAAGTTAAGAACAATTCTAGAGCCGGGCGTGCTGGCACACGCCTTTAATCCCAGCACTCAGGAGGTTGAGGCAGGAGGATTCATGAGAGTTCGAGACCAGCCTGGGCTACAAAAGTGAGCTCAAGGCCAACCTCACCTGCATAGCGAGACCCTGTCTCAAAAAGACAAAAAAAAAGAACAATTCTAATATTTCATTTTATTTTTAGTATTGTCTAATTTTATACAGCAAGTTGAGGAGATATGCATTTTGTTTAATGTATTGTCTAAATATATACTGTGTATCAAGTTATGAGTTGCAGAAGTGAAAAAGACAATATGAAAACTAGTTTTATATGTATTATATAATTATGAAATTTCAGTAATTTTTCCTCAAATTCTAAGCATGCTAAACAACTTCATCAATAATAAAAGCAAACATGACAAGTGTTTTGATAAACAGTGTTATATGAAGCACAACTCTTAGAGATAATTTACCTCATATCTGATTTTGTAAATTCTGAAATTTATCAGCACATTATAAAATTAAGCAGATTATTCATCATAAATCAGTTTGAATGAATAGAGTAGGTAGAAATGAAAATAACTTGCTAAACTATTTCAAATAGACATATAAATTAAACAAATTAATTTTAATTTTATTGTGTTGCAGCATAAATGGACATATGACACTATATTTTCTGAAGTTTCCATCAAATATATATTTTACTTAGGTGGTGATGAAGGCTTTGCTTAACCAGACCTTAGTCAGACTCCTGGACATTCTTGCCTAAACCCATCAGTGCACTGTGTCGTAACACTCAGCCTTGGCCAGAGAGCTGCTAAGTCAGCAAGAGCTCATCCTTCACCTTTTCTATGTGATCATGCCTGATAACTAATTGGGATTTGATTCTTTGTCACATCTTATATGTTTGATTGCCCTGTCCTCTCTTCAGTATAATTCTTATTAGGTGGACTTAGCTAGAATTCCTTTCATTCTTGAATTCTAAGTCATTTTCCAACAGCCAACTCCCATTTGTACCCCTAAATTCTTCATAATTTTCATTCCACCAACATGTACTTTCCTTCTTGAATATAAACTTCACCTAAATTATGCTACTACATTAAAAGTCAAACACAATTCTCTAGTTGAGCAATTTCCTCGATTTAAATAGTCCTGAATAAAGGTATTTCTTTACCAATTTCACTGTTGGACAGTACTGGTTTTCCTTTGGATGTGAACCAAATATCATTTTGAAAAACCAAACAGATTGTCTTAACTTCTGTCTTCTTTTGCTTATCCCTTTTCCTCTGGCATTAGATTTAACATTTATTATGGCAGAAAAGATGTACTTTCATTTCATTCAGTCTTTAAATTTTCGAGAGAGATGCGTAAGCATTATTACAGGCATAATTGGCCATTGATATTGCATAGTATACAAGGCAATTTTTTCCCATTTTTGTAATTTTTCATTAACTTATTTGCTTTACATGGAAGTGATTTATCAACATAACGTATGATTTACTTACTCAGTAGGAAAGAGAAGTCATGTATGTTTTGAGTATTAATTATTACCACTATCATTTAAGTTTTGGACCACAAAAGAAAAAGTAAGAAATTGTAAGACTGGACATGGTGGCACATGTGCCTGTAATCCCAACTCTTTGGAGGCTCTAAACAGGTGGATCTCTATGAATCCCTTCTAGCAGTAAGACCCTGGATGCGCTTCAGACCCTCCATCCAATACACAAAAAGAAGAAAAAAGAGAAATTTTAAAGGAAACATTTAAACTTGATTTAAAGTGCTGACATGCCAAACTCTTTACTGCACATTTTTCTTCCAAAATGTCTTAGTTTATGACTCAGCCACTCAAAATAATCTGCTTAATTAAATCAATGTTCACATACTGCATATAACTGAAGTGCATATGGAAAGAAGAAATAGAAACAACATGCTTGAAATGAAACACTTTAAAATAAAACCTCATACTAAAATTGGCATGCTTAGCTTTTAAATATGTCTTACAAACTTGTCCTGAATTTTTAAAAACCTCTGTGTAAGCCCCGACTAACATTTGTATTGATGGAGGAAGATTTTTTCATTGCTTTTGTAATTGTTTTGTAGTTTAGTGTTATTTGAGGCATTTTCCTGGAAGCAGATGTTCTCCTCTTTGCTACACAAATCAAAGGGAAATGATGCTCCAAAGCAACCAAGCACAAGACTATGCTCCATCCAACTGGAAAATGTAGTTAAGCATTCAGGTCTTAGCAAGCCCAGTGAATAACCTCTCTAAACACTGCTGTAGTTTGTTAGTTGATTATTATACAAATACATTATACAACTGAATTAAATATGAGTGCATAAAATGATGAAATAAACGTTTTAAAGAAAAAAAAAATAAATGTATAGAGCCTATAAAATGACACATGTTTTGCAAAACCATTGACCTGCAATATTTTCTCAATATGTCCTCTGATATGAGTTACATGTCTGTAAGCATTCTATATTTTTCCATATACTGGAAACTCCATTTGTGATGAGAGACATATTTAACTGTTTAATAATGCTAATTTTGATTCCTAAACACTTCTGAATATTGGCCTTTTATTGGAATTGCTAAGTGCGATTTACCTCGCTGTTCCTGTCTTTGATTTTACTAATGTTATTACTTTGTTATATAAAGTTCTTTATTGAGCTTAATTTTTAATAAAATGATTATTTAATGATAAAATACATAAGTAAAATAACATGCATATATGATGTTGAAAGTTTTTATTATTGTTTCATAAGACAATTTTAGTAAAATGAAATAAACTTTATAGGTTTTAAGCTCATTTTCTATTTTGTAGACATATCCATTTTGTTATCCTACAGTTGCTAGAATTAAATAAATTTACCAACAACATCATTTATTTTTTCACTGAGGACATTACATTTACAGATGTGTTAAAATACGAAGGTACATATTTTACGTAAATGTACACATAAAATAAATTTAACTCTCATAATAAGTTTTCCTTGATAAGTTTTAGGAGAGATATTAGATAGCATGCTATCATAGCATTTAAATTCATGCTACATATATTTGTATTTATATTTAATGGTATGTAAGAACATTTTTCAAGTACAATTTTTTTCAAATCAAGTTCAAAATAATCTTTTCTTTTCAAATATGCATGTATATAATTCTTATAGAAGGTGTACTACTGCTTTTGTCTTTCAAAAAAAAAATATCCAACTAACACAAGCAAGAAAAGCAAGCAGACGTCAATCATGCTTTCATTCTTGGCTTTTGATATGTGCTGCTTCTAATGTAATTTTAGTTACTGCTCTACTCTCAAGTAAACGGTTGGTTTACAAGAACACAAAAATGGTATTAAACAAAAGCAAGAGACTAGGACAAATACCGAAGGATTGATAGGCTACAATTTTGTATGTGCTTAGATTTCTAAATTCCTGTGTAACTGCTTTTATCATATTATATAGATTTACTAGAATATCAATGATTGATGATAATACCAATTCCAAGCTAAGTCTAAGATGTTTGATACTCAGAAAGACAGTGATGTTAAGCTCAAGTACCTACATTATAGAATAATAGTATCACTAAACTTTTCTTCAGGAGGGTTAAGAATATAAATTTGCAGACCAAAAACTGGAGAAAAAGAAGGGCTACAAGGATAGCCAATATTTTGGCCCTAGCCCTTCAAGATCAGTAAGGATTCAGGACATAAGAGAACCTATGCTATAACATGCTATAACTCAGTGGTTTCCCAAATTTTCTGTTCAAGGACATTATGGGGCTACAGAGGAAAGGGACTGAAGATATATAGCGTACCCAAGGAGAGTCACCTAGAGATGAAGTTGAAAAGATGAAATGACCTGGCATGCTCTGCAAGTAGATCAAAAGGATTTGGGTGGATGATTATCAGTAGTGTTATGAGTATAATTATCAAAGATTTAGTTAAAATATTAAAACTGCCAAGGTGAAGGACGAACCACAGAAAAGACTGCAAGGTGGTCTGCAACCAGCTCCTCCAAAGCCAGAGCCCAAACCTAAGAAGGCCCCTGCAAAGAGGGAAGAGAGGATACCTAAAGGGAAAAAGGGAAAAGCTGAGGCCAGCAAGGATGGGAATAACGCTGAAGAAAATAGAGATGCCAACACAGATCAGGTACAAAAAGCTGAAGGTGCTGGAGATGCCCAATGAACTTGGAATTATTGGTAACTCTGTACTTCTGGTGACTGTATGAAGAGCTATTTTTTATTAAGTTTTTGAAAATAAAAATGCACATCTTTGTTTTCTTTTTTTTTAAGCTGTGTTTTTTTTTCTGATTTTTCACAGTCCATCCAAGAATGGAGTTTGAAAGTTGTATATTTTTAACAATTGTGTGCCTATATCTTGCCTCAAATATCATGATTGTTTATGAAAAGCATCTTTACTAAATCTGGATACAGTTCACCTTATAAACAAAAAGTTGTAAAACACTGATACAATTGAAAAAGTCCATATTTGACTTCAAATGACAATCATAGAAAACATGTAAAGGCACAAAAAGTGTTACGTAAAATTGATTTGATGCTATGTCTATTAGATGTATTGACACAGGTTTAATTTCCACAAGATATCATTGTTAAAATATTCAAAATCCAAAACAAAATCTAGTCTCAAAAATTTCTGATAAATTATAATTTAGTTATAATTTCCATTTTACATGTATTATGTATTGAATTAAATGTTAATATATAATGTAATGAATTATCCTAAATAAGTAGCACCATATTTTCACTTTCTATTTTATTGAAATAATTTAATTTTTATATATTTCTTTTTGGGCCATATATAATGACATTGAAATTTTGATGTCAAGAAAAGTGATTATTTTGAGCAATTCATCTAGATTTTGTTCACTTTACTCGAGGTAATTTTAAGAGTACATATCATGTTCTACTGTAAGCCTTTATTGAGATTATAAATATTTATCCACTTATTAAAATATTTGTTTTCTTCCTGCCTGTAGGTATATATCTGCAATATTTATGAAGTAATTATTATGTGGATTGCTTTTGATTATAAAAACGTGTTTATGAGATATCCCACAAAAGGTATGTGATTTCTCAATAAAATTACTTTATTTAGCAAAGTATCTGAGAGGATATTCATCAAAATGTTGTGAAAGAATAAGACTATGAAAAATGTGTACTAAATCGAAAGTTGAGGGAAAAAATCTTTCATATGGGTAGTTTGTACTAAGAAAAGCATGAAATTTGCAAATCTAATTATCTGGATGAGAAATATTTCTCATTGTATAGCATGGAAGTTATTTCACCTCTGTGTACAGTACTTCCTTTTGCTTGCAGGTAAAATGTATATAATAATCATTCTCATGCCATAGAAGAACTGTAATGAATAGAGTGTGCTACATTAACACTTCCTAAAAGCACATAGAAGAGCAAATCATATATCATATATCAATTCACCTTATTGTTGTGCTGTCCAAGTCTTGATTCCCAGGAAGCACTACTGAATGAATTAAAAAGAAGCATAGTCATTGCTAAAGGAAGCCTACTATTGTATAAGAAAATGGAAAATTTACATGACTCACAGATAACACATGAGGACACAAATGTTAGACATATGAAAGACATCTAGAATTTTTTTAAAAAAACAACTGCTCTAATATGCTTACACTTGGAGAGGAAATTCTCTACTTCCAAATTAAATAATAGGCTTTCATTATTTTGAGATGACTTTGTAAACAGTTACATTAAATGTTGATCACAAATGTCACACATTCACAATGGCATGTGCAGAGATTTTTCCTCTTCCTTTAAGCTACTGAGGATTGAATATATTGCCTCGTGCATGCTAGGCAAATGTTCAGACACAGGTACAGCCTTATCCCTTTTTTAAAGCTTTCTTTTGAAATAGGACCTGAAAATACAAATTGTGTTTTATTCAAACGATGAACTTCGGTGCTATAAAATGAGCATTCATTTTTAACTAATTCTGACTAATAATACACTTCAAATTTAGTGTCTGTTATGGTTTTTATCTAGTTGTCCCTAAAAAAGCCTGATGCACTCACAGGGCACAATTCTAGACTTTAGGATTAATCTATGATCTAAGGTTGGTATTATGGGTTTGAGTGCTGTTGGGATTATAGGACGGAGTGCTACACCTGGCCTGGGGAAGACAACCTGCAGGCAATATAGGGAGAAAAGAGACCCGCTTTCTGCAGCCATTGTTGTAGCTGTTCCTGGGGAACGTTTGCTCTTGCCGTTTTGCTGTTTTCCTCCACTGTGGACTGCTGCCCTCTGCCATGTGCTGCTCTGTCTTGGAGCCAACTGAGTACGGACTGAAACCTCCACTAACTGTGAGCTAAAGAAACCTTTCCTTCTTTCAATTTGGGTGTCGGGTATTTGTCCCAGCAATGAGAGAAGAGAAATGTAGACAGTGTTTGAAAACTACAACATAGAACTGGATGTACTGACTTGGTCTTTTACTCTAGCACTGTGGAGGCTGAGGCAGGAAATTTGCAAATTCCAGCCCAGGCTGAGCAACTCAGCAACTGAATGAGAATTTGTCTCAAATTTTTAAAATCTTTAAAAAAATGAAATGGAAAACAATTTGCATTTCGGCAATTTAGCAAATTAGATTGGTGTAATTTAGAGATTATTCTCATCTCATCTGGTCATAAAAGGAATTAAATGAAAGTTGAAGATTAATATACAGCAATTACTAAACCCAAAAATCATAAGATTAATATTTTGTCAAAAATCTAATAAACATCAAACATTTTGCTTACAGTAAAAAAGTAAGGAGGTCCATGATATAATAAAAGAGAAATTGTATACTTTTGGTTCTGACACATGAAAACTATTTATTTGTTTAAAATGCTATCTAGGTCTTATAAAAATATATTTGCTTGGGGCTAGTGAGATGGTTCAGCGATATAAAGAGTCTGCTTAGGAAAGCTTAGGCAACTGGTTCTATCCCTGACACCACATTCTTTGCTAAGCCCATCCCCAGGGTAGGCTGAGCTGGCCATAATAAAAAACAAAGACACAGAAAGTACTTGAAATACACTTAAAAATCTTGTTTTGGAAATTTTAATTGTATAATTGCAATTGCCATTAAATCAATAGACTGTTCATTAATACTGTAAAAAGTAATAATTTTTATAAAATAGAAAATTATGGCTGGGAATTAAGCTCAAAGGCTTGAGAGCCTGCCCAGCAAACTAGGATTCTGAGTTAAATCCTTAGGACTGGAAAAAAAAATAAAAAAGAAAGAAATTAATGACTATGGTATACTTAATCCAGTCCCTACCTCCTACTAACTGCTTAAAATGTTGCTAAATACTTTTGTTGTAACATGTCACACATCAGACTGAATCTTCTATTACCAAAATCCTTTGCTAACACTTGCTGAAAATCAACTGCAAAAGTTTATTTTATTTTTTTTAATTTAATATTTTTATTGTTTAAATTTAACAATGGTTATATTACATATTTTCATCATCAGATCAGTTTAGATTAATGCATATAGGTTTATAAGATTGATCAAACAATTAAACATTAACCCTTTTAAATCAACATTACTTTTTTTCCCTCTTTCTTTTTTTTTTGAAAGTTGACATATTGCATATTGTCCTCACAATTGTTCTACAAGAACCTTCAAAAGGTTCAGCATATTGATTATAGCACAATGTAACGCTAAAACTATGTTTGGAATACATGTCACTCTGGGCTTTTTGATATGTACTGCTCCTGGTGTAAACTCAGTTACTGTCATTCTCTCAAGAGTAGTACTTGAAAATAAGAGACTGGGCCAAATACCATAGTCTTGACAGGCTACAGTTTTGTATTTCCTTGAATTTCCAAATATCTGCGTCAAAATTATGTAACTGCTTATATCACATTGCATGGAAAGTTATTGGAATATCAATGATGGTCAGAAAATATCATTTCCAAGCTAAGTCAAAGATATTTGATACTCAGAAAGCCAGTGATGATAAGTTAAAATACCTATGTTATAGAGTAATAGCATCACAAAGCTTTTCTGCTGGAGGGTTAAGAATGTAAGTTAACAGACCAAAAATTGGAGAAAAAGAAGGGCTGTAAGGATAGCCAATAATTTGACCCTAGCCCTTCAAGGTCAATAAGGACCCAGTATATAAGAGAACCTGTGCTCTAATATCCTATAACTCAGACATGTCCCAAATTTTCTGGTCAACGAGATTATGGGACCTCAGAGGAAAGGGATGAATGAACTATAGTGTGTCTAAGGAGAGTCACCCAGAGAAAAACACTCTCTCAGGCTTTCACAGAAAGCAAAATGGCCAAGCAATGGCCGTGACTCGTCCCAAAGGCTGACACTAGCAACAGTTCTACAAAGTACTGTCTATGGTCGCAAACTTAATCCTGAGGGGATTTGACCCTGGAAGATACCAAAAAAAAAAAAAAAAAGAATGTTTTGTTATACAGGTCTTGCTTCGACTTGCCCTTGACCACCCAGCAAGAAAAAAAAAAAATGCTCAATTACAATGCATGAAATGCAGAGCTAGATTGGTGAGATGAGCTTTAGGAGGCTTAGATTCAATAGCCTCCAACATTACAAGCTTCACTGGTGGCCCACTGCAATTGCAGAGCATTTGACTGTGTATGTATCTGCTTCCTCTTAGTTTAAAGAGAAGTATATTCTTTTCTTTTTTTTTTTCCTAAGCAACATCAATAGGGAGGTGGGTCATGCCCACATACTGTACTCTGTAGAACTGCAGAATTTTAAAGTTTATGGTGCAGGGTGAAAATAACTGTAGTTTTTAGTAAGTATCTTGGCTATGATGGTGTATCTGAAATGGTAGAAGTGGGGGTTGGTGATTGGAAGACTCTCTTATTAATGGCAAGATGATAGCATCAATACTGATTACAGAAAATTGCAAATATAATGTTGCATTCAGCATTAAGAAACATGAGGGAATTTACTAAGTGTTTGAATGTTTATGTAGAATGAGAGAGTGAGAAGTTGAGGAATAAGAAAACATATATGATGACTGCTCAATAAATGTCCTTTGTAGCAGAATGTTTAATAAAAACTTAGACTGAGGAATGCTAACACAAATCAAGATTGTAGAGAATTTTTTATACTTTTACTTTCTAAGACAATACTGTATCAATATTTTCATATTATGATTATAAATAAGAGATATATCAAGGTCAATTTTGAACAGTCTATATTTTTGGTTATGGTTTGCAATTGCAAAATAATAGAAGACACATAGTTTGTAAGATTATTTTATAATAGTCACCCAAAGAGTCATATACAAAGAGAGTGAAAGAAATCTGTCCACATAGTATAAAGATCAAAAGAATTCATCTGTGGGCCTGGATCTGACAATCATATCCTGTGTGTCACCCATCCAGGTGGAGATCTAGAGCTCATTGTAAAGCCTTCCATTAGTCCATGTGGTTCAGAGACCAAGAGCTCATGACAATGTCTCATGGACGTTTAATCGAACAGTGCAAGAAGACAACAAATCTCAGTGATGGAAGCCAGGAAGTCTGTGCCAGAGGGATGAAGGATCTATGCTAGCAGGCTCAGGGATCTGCACTGGAGCCAGGAAGTGATGCTCAAAGAACCAGAACTCCCCTGCAAAATATCACAGCTGTCCTCTGCAATAGTGAGGTCACAATTTCCTCCAAAGATGAGAACAGCTTAGTCTATGTTACCATGTCCAAAAACCTTATCCAGTACATTAAACAGCACACCATCTTTCCCTTGAGAGCCAGGAAGTGGTGCTCTAAGTAAGAACCAGAGCTCCTCCAAGTGAAATGCAGTCAAACTAAGTGACACCAAGGTCCTGAGCTCCTTGGACAGTGAGAACAGCTGAGTTCATCAGGAAAGCCAGCAAGCTCCTCCTAGTGTACCAAAGTTCCCAATAGCTTCTCTTCCCCAGATAGGCCTCCAATGCTGCTGGGAACAATGCTCAGATGGGCCCAGTCCCTGAGATGTGGGAACCAGCACCACACTGCTTCACAAGTTGAAAACCAGTTGCCACTGCTTCACAATGATGAAATTTATATCCAGCTTCCTTGGAAATATAGAGAGGGAAAGTATAACTTTAAGATTTATAAAGCAAAGGGAAGGCAACAAGAATCAAAAGTAAGCTGGGCGTGGTGGCACACGCCTGTAATCCCAGCACTTGGGAGGCTGAGGCAAGAGGATCGGTGCAAGTTCGAGACCAGCCTGGGCTACGAAAGTGAGCTCAAGGCCAGACTGAACTGCATAGCGAGACCCTGTCTCAAAAAGACAAAAAAAAAAAAAAAAAAAAAAAAAAGAATCAAAAGTAAACAAGTGTTAAACATTTTAGGGTACAAATAAGATATTCTGGATGCAAGAGTGCTGCTAAGTAATAGTAGAAGAGCTGAAATATAATATGGTTAGAATTAAATATATTGAATAACTTAATATAAACATTTTATAAGTTTTGTCATTTGAGTGTGATTTAATCATTATGTTTGGAAAATTTTCAATGACTTGTGTCATCTGTTCAAATATATCTTTGAATAATAGTGGCATCATGGTATAGCTAGACTTAAAAAATATGCCAGGGTGCTGTATTCAGAGAGCTAAAGAAAGAATCCAAATTATGTCTCCCTTAAAACAAAGAACTTATAACCCACTACTTAAGACAATCTATTAAAATACAAGTAAACTGGTAAAATGAATCAAATGCAACAAGACAAGCTATGGCTTGCTATTTAACAATCGCTTAATTGTTGACATAATTGAGTAGAACCATTAAAGTCAGTATTTTGTAAGTTGTGATATAAGAGATATAAACAAAATGCTCTTTTCCTAATTAAATTACTATGAAGTTCCAATTTGTTCTTTATTGGGGCAATTTATTGCAGAGGAGCAGCCAGCCTTCTTTTTAAGCAAGTGGGTTCCTTTCATTTTTTTTCATGTAGGTTTGTAATTCTTATATTTTTATTCTTTCTTCTTTTTAATATTATTATTATTGTAATTCTTGGATTTGAATAATTATAGAAAATAAAGAATTGAGACTGACAGTGGAAAACGTCTTTATAAAATTTGTGAACAAAGAAAGAAATATTTAGTGGAACTTTGACTAAATGATGTGCATACTTGATGATAATATATTTTAATAATATGTTAGAAAAGAAGCATGTTCTATCTTTGTGGAAATTAAGTATATGACACTCAAACATCCTGGCATAGAATTTAGACCAAAGACTACTGTTTAACCCAAATCACTTGTTTCTCATAAAGTTAGTATAATTATATCTTTTGCATAGACATTGGAAATCAAAACAATTTAAGGGCTGGTCTTATAGCTCAATGTTCCAGTGGGGACTGAGCCTGTGTAATCTCTGGATTAAATTCTTTTAGTGTAAAACAAAAACAAGGTTAAAAAGAAATATTTTTCCTCCTTATATGGGAGTGAAAGACCTGGCAACCTGGCAGCAAGTAATTAAGTAAAACCACACTTAACATTACTTTCTTCTTCAGATGTTCCTCCTCCTTTATGCTTTCCTTTTTTTATTTGGTTTTATTTATTTATCTATTTATTTATGTAGTATTTTTAGGGAAGGGTCTGCAGGGTGTTCCGGGTCTCACTACTGGGTCGAACTCATAGTGATCCACCTGTTTACAGCCCCCCAAGAGCTGGAATTATAGGCATATGCTACCATATCCAGTTTCAATCATTGTTTCAGCATGTAACCATGGGCAGAGTCAGCAAGGGAGGCTGGGGGATCAAACCCCTGGGACCCTACGCTTGCTTGCAGGTGCTTTTATCCGTGGAGTTACTTGGCCAGCCCTTTTCATTTTGATTTTGATTTTTTTTTTCCCGCATGCTGTCGTCCACATCTGTCTACTCCTTCTGTTCACTCTACCTCAGTTCTTCACATCAGGCCAAATTATTTTCATTCTTGAATGGGGACCTCAGGCAGAACAAAGAAGAGTGATTAGTGAAGATTTTTTCTTGCAATCTGAGACTCTTTGAGCTTTCCTGTTATCTCCTGTGGGCTTAATTAAGTTCCTAGAAATGAAAACACGTTTCCTTTTTACAACTTTTCCTTGATTTAATTACCTAAGACTGAATTATATGAAGCACTCTTTTATTAATATAAAAGTTTCAGCAATCTGTAAAAAATCAGAGCAATAATAGGAACAGATATTTAATTAACAGGAGAATTTAAATTTACAAAGTGGTTCTTAGACGCAGTTTTTATAAGAAATTGGCAAAAGAGTAAAACTTTTATTTATATGCCTATCAACAAGTGAGACTATGATATGAGTACCTTAGAACTAAAAATCAGAAATTCACATTGTAAATTTATATAATTTTCAAAACATTTTCAAATTTTTGTTTATAAATCAACGTGTGTAAATCATAGAAACTTATGACTGAAAAATGCTAATTTGGGACATTTAACTCAAAGGGTCATGTACACATTATTCCTAAAATACTTGCACAAAAGTGTGACAAGTGGTGATATTGAAAGCTTATTATTATTATTATTATTATTATTATTATTATTGTCTTTTTGAGACAGGGTCTTGCTATGCAGTTGAGGCTGGCCTTGAGCTCACTTTTGTAGCTCAGGCTGGTCTCGAACTCGCACCAATCCTCCTGCCTCAGCTTCACGAGTGCTGGGATTACAGGCGTGAGCCACCATGCCTGGCTGATCATTGAAAGTTTAAAACCACAAATAACTGATACATGTACCATGGAATGAAAAATATGTCATTTTTTTTCCAGAGATGGATGGGAAAAAATTATAAAATATTTTCCCTGGTAGAAATGTATTATTTAGTACCTTACTATTTCGATCATGGAAAAGATATCATTTGCACAGAAGGTACCTGAATTTTAATTTCTTCTAGTGAAAACTGATTTGTAGCATACACCATAGTATTTGTGTACAAAATTTAGGAACAAGAAGCCGTTTTTATAGAACATTCACAGAATAAACCACTCTGAAGAGTGAAAAGGAAAATGACTATAACTCAAACATAGAAATATAAATAATCTCGTCATGTCAGCAACAAGGCATAAAAGGACACACAGCCCTTTCCTTATTGAGACATTTATTTCAAATTGCGTAGTTCAAAATGTTTTAGGAGACACTCATTTTATAAATAAGAGTGTGTCTATAAGCTCAAAAGCAAGAAGAGCCACACTGATTAGAAAAGTAATTTAGTATCAACTGTGCTTTAGGTATCAAAGCTTAATTTGATTGAAAATTCAGCTTGCACCTTGTGCCTCAGGAGAGAAAGAGAAGAGTAGAATACACAGCACACGCTGTGGCCTTCGTGGGATCTGGCCAGGCATTTGGGTCCTGTCCTGTGTCACAGACAAACAGCATATTTTTAGCCCCGAGGAACCTTCAAAAAATAAAATGTACTTTGGAAATTACTAAAACTTTAGTGAACCTAGAGTATTGAAGGTGGTTTGCTGAAGGGAAAAGATATCACAAAGTCTCAGGAAAGAAACTAGCAAATCTCCAAATGGGGAAATGTTTTACACAAACTCCAAAAGAGCATGCCCCACAAAAGACTTCCGACAAGTCTAGCATATCAGGATGTATTAGTTATTTCATCCCCTCTCTGTAGCTGTTTTGTGAAAACTAGAAGGAGAAAATGTTTCTTCAAAAACTCCAATGACAGAGGCTGGAGAATATCTCAGTAGAATAACACTTGCCTAGCAAGTGCAAGGGGCTGAATTGAATCCCCAGTTCCGGAAAAAGAAAAAGGAAGAAAAGAAAAAAAAATTCCAAAGACGAAAAATAAATAATTTAAGTGCACAAAATGAGCATAAACATATGCCCTATCAAAGGACAAAGACAGGTCTCCAAAACAGATCCGATCATTGCTAGTTTGCCAATAACCCACTGAAATCAAGGAACACTGGATTATGTATACAATGACTTTGTCTTAGTTCAATGAGAAGAAATTTTTTGTACCAATAGTGATAAGAAAAAATTGTCACATCTACAACCTGTGCTCTTTATAACTACTAGAAGGACAACAATATACATTGATACTATTAACATTTACTACTAACATGTACTATTAACATGTTTTGAAACTGGCATATTGTTATTTCTTATTAAAAGTAATTTTATAAATGCAATATTGAGTGCATTACAGCAAATGACCAGAGATGAATAACTGTAAGTGAAGACAATCAAATGGAAGGCATTTTTCCTATTCCAAATTAAAAGACTACTAGCAAACAATCATGTGCATATCTACAACAGCAAATCTAAGCACAGAAGAGCTCTTCATTACTTCAGATTTTCCCTCCCCCGCAATCCATTCCTTTTTGTTTGAAATAGACAATAATGACTCCAATATAGAGCTCAAATGTTTTAATTGCTAAGAAATCACTGTACAAATGGTGAAGTAAATAGTTAACTGTGGAGGACCACCTGAACAGCTCTCCTTGAAGGAAAAGAAATTCTCTATTTTCACTGAGTCTTGCCCTATTTCCTTCGATTAATATGTAAGAGCTGGCTAGGACTTTTGTTTATCCTCTCAACTGGCCTTAAACAATGTATATTGGTCTAGCTGAGGTGTTGGTGATAGTCTTTGAAGGTGGTATGCATGTCTCCCTGGTAACCTACACCTGCTGCTCCTTAATGTGAGCTGGGTCAACATAGGTCCAACAGCCAATGCTCTGAGGTGCCAGCTGGGAAGGAGCCTGAAGACAGAGGCTATGACTTCCTGTGACTTGAAAGATTACATCAAAGCTGAAGCACCAGACGACCCAAAACATTAGATACTATCTAAATAGCCTTATGTAGATTACTTTCTCTGTATATCCTCTGCAGGTGGCAGAGGTAAATGTAGGCCCCCACCTATTAAAGCTCTCAGTATTCACTACCTCCCACAATTCTCAGTCATTCCTCCTCAAGCCACTTCTCCACTGAATAAAGCTGATTGAGGCATTAGATTGCTCTCTTTGTTCCAGAGAATCATCTTTGTGGCTGGACTTAGATCCCCTTGACACCTCAATAGCTATAAATATGTTTTAGTGTCTTGACTTTCACCATGGGTTGCATGAAAGTGGTAGATTGGAATCACCTTGGTGAGATTCCAATGAAGTAACTTTGGGTTTACAAATACTGATTTCTTGGATCCAAATGAGGACCTAAAAGGGACTCCTACAGGTAACATTGTAAGTGAGCCTCAATGAGACTGACAGTGAATTTCTCAGCAGAAATGTTACAGGCCAGTAGATAGGGTGCTATGGCCTATGGTCTAAGAGGAGAGAAAGCCTGACCAAGAACATGCTTTCTGGAAAGCTCACTTTCACAAAAATCAAAGGGAAATGAAAACTTCATCATCTAAATTGAATATAAAATGATTCATAGCCTCTTCCTTTTCTTTATCAGGATTGCTAAAGCAAGTTCTTAAAAGTACAATGAAAGGATGCTTGTTAATGACATAAGAACACATAGAAAAATAATACTGCCTCATAAATAAAACATGCATATCTAGATTCCTACAGAGTGTGACATATATGTGATAGGTGAATCACATTTAACTAGTGTGGAATTTAAAATAAAAAAGTAAATATATATAAAAAGAGGACTCATAAAAAGCCTGGCATGGTGGTGCACGCCTGTAATCCCAGAACTTGGGAGGCTAAGGCAGGAGGATCAGTGCGAGTTCGAGACCAGCCTGGGCTACAAAAGTGAGCTCAAGGCCAGCCTGAACTGCATAGTGAGACCTTGTCTCAAAAGACAAAAAAAAAAAAAAAAAAAAAAAAAAAAAAAAAAAAAAAAAAAAAAAAAAAAAAAAAAAAAAAAAAAAAAAAAAAAAAAAAAAAAAAAAAAAAAAAAAAAAAAAAAAAAAAAAAAAAAAAAAGAGGACTCAACTCAAGATATATCAAGTACTGGCACAAGCTCCTTATGATAAATGTGAAAATTATGTATATCTAAATTGTACCAATAAACTTAGTAATAAAAATAAGCATATAATATATATGAAACTCAGCACAAAAATTAGAAAGATGTAATTTCCAACATTAACAACATAAACACAGGGCCAGTCAGATAGCTCAGTGAATTAAGGCACCTGCTTAGGCAGATGCAGGGACCTATGGCAGAGGGTTGGTAACCATCTCAAATTGAGTTAGAATAGACTACATTCTCAATATGCAATATAAAATCTCATTTAACAATGCTATAGGTATTGAATTTTGTTTGGCGAAAAAATAATATACATTTCAGTAAAGTGCTTCACATAACCAAAAATGTCAAGTGTGACCTTTAGATGGACATTAAAGGACAATTTCAATAATTCTCAGTAACGTATAATATTATAGAAATAATATAAATGTAGATAGAATATATAAATATATGTGCATAATATATATTTATGTATTATTTTTGTATCTAATATATATAGAAAATTATTTATAAACATAAAGTATCACCATGATTACTGTGTCATGTGTACCTCAGTGTTTAGCTTCTTCTATACACATACCTAGCCACAAACACAGGCATTATACCCGTGGCTGTGATGTCATTTCACTTGGCTCAGTAGGTGTCTTTCTGAGTGCTTGAATCATAAACATCCTTCCACATGCTTGTGTATAGATATAAGATATTTATCAAAATTAATTAGACAGATAAATGTAGATATTACTTTTCAGAGTGCTTAGATTTGCATTTCTAATATGTGTGAAATTACATGTCTGTTGTTTTCATTGATATAAAATATATTTTTCCTTATGTCAAATAATTGCACCAGTACAGTTTATACAAAAATGGTGAGATACAAACAAAACGATTTACACTAAGAAGATAAACTATCTAATCTAACATTATTTTTAGAATAAGTCCTACTGATGTCCATCAGCTTTTATTTTTTAAAATTTCATTACTTTTAATATTAGGACAGCCACAATAATTAATACAATGCATATTATTGTCTTCATAATAGTTGTTCAGAATACAAGATGCAGGTATGATAACTTTTCTAAACAATATTAGTACAAATATTTCTTTTCATTCAACTAAGAGAAAGTAGTTATATGTATAATTCAATGGTCCATAATAGTAGTGGGTTTCAGCACAACAGTCAGTATTGGAAACTGTTGACTTTAGCCTTTTACTGCTCAGCATATTAATATTACCCTACTTTTATACCTCATGGTTAAACTCTTCTGCTGGATGTTTAAGACCAAGTTAAAGCAAGATCAATATAACAAAAAAGTAACTTTTGTATCTGACAAGGTCAGTCCAATATTTTATTTTTATTCACCTATGGACAGAAGAATTCCAGCTCTTTCATTTGCTAGCTATGTCCTCTTTAAGAGAGTTAATTAATCCCTTAAACAAGAGTAAAGTACATTAACAATATTTCCATCTGAGCTCTGAGAATATTTTTTAAAGAAATCAACAATATAAAACTAAAACAGTAGGGCTAGAGAGATAGCCCCATGGTTCAAGAGCCTGCCTGGCAAGGGGAAGGACACCGGTTTAATTTCCAGGAACCCATACCATACTAGCCTGTGTCTAGCCAGCCACTGAAAGCAGACATGGTGATGCACACCTGTAATCCCAGGCCTGGGAGACAGGAAGATCACTATGGGTCTGAGCTCCACAGTGAGACCCTATACTAAATAAATTAATTTAAAGTATTAATAAAAATTGAAACAGTAGCTACCATTAATACATATCATATTACTTTCTACTTCATCATTATAAAGCATCAGAGTTTGAGAAATGTTGTCGACATTAAATGTAAATGGAATGTTAGGAAAATTTAGGTCAGCATACTCAAGCTGAAAGGAAGCAATAGTCATAGAAACAGGGTGCTGTTTGACAAAGGGAAGAAAAGAAAATATTTCTAGCAGAGGTATGTTTTCTTTGTCTGGAGAAGAATATTTTTATCTTAAAGTGGCTGGTCTGCCATAGCTGGCTGCCTCTAAGTCTGTATCAGTGACCTTTGGGGTTTCAGTAGAGAATAGTACAAGCAGTCAATGCTATAATCAGTGAAATTTTGAAGACAAATGGGAGATAAACCTGCAGCACTGAATGTGAAAGGTTAAACATAGGATTGAAAGAAGAGGTAAAAATTAGATAATGCCACAAGGAATTTGATGCCTTTCCTTAAATTGAAGTATATTTTTAGAGCAATTACTTGACCTGGGATGAATTGAGGCAAATGGCCCAGTTAAGCCACAGCTGTGAAATGCTTTTAGCAGGCATGAAAACATGTGTGCAGTAGCCTGGGAAAACACTTACAGTTTTATGGAATAGGATGAGAAGAAACCTATCTGCTGGTCTTCCATGACTTCTCAAAAATACCTTGAAGTGCTTGCTTTGGCAGCATGTGCATCAAAAAGTGACCTGAAAAATAACGTTTCTAAATAGTGAGCAGGAGCTTTATATCATCAAAGATCTCCTTAACGTAATAGCAATAAACGCTATATTTGCCAACTATTTCCCGTTATTTCTAATAATGCTCGTGACTCTCCTAGGGCATAGGCTCATTCACCATGTGAATTTGCAAAGAAGCAGCTGGTGGCACACACCTAGTATCCTGAGGATAGCCATTAATTAATTATTGCACTGTACATTTAAATTCATTTCTAACATATTGCATAATTAAGGAAAAGGGGATGGAAGGGAAAGGAAGAAGCAAAGGTGCTAGAACATCTTATGTCCATACCCATAGCCTAAAACAAATATCATCATTATACATTATAAATGTATTAGTAATAAACTTTAAAAAAATTTTTTTTTGTCTTTTTGAGACAGGGTCTCACTATGCAGTTCAGGCTGGCCTTGAACTCACTTTTGTAGCTCAGGCTGGTCTCGAACTCGCATCAATCCTCCTGCCTCAGCCTCCCAAGTGCTGGCATTCGGGTATGCACCACCACGCCCGGCAGTATCGTAATGAAAATTTTAAACAATAAAAATCAGTAATTAATACTTAAAGTACTGCAGATTTTAAAGATATATTATTTGCTAATTATTAAACACATTTCTAATGCTCATAACGATATTTAAACGCTTTTAAACTTCCATTTCCTTGCACAGCAACACAAATGTAAATGATCCATAGGTGATGAGACAATAATAGAAACAAAGGAATCACAGCTGTTCAAAGTCATAGGCTTTTATTAGCAAAGAACTAGGTTAAAAATAACACTTCCCAAGGGCATTATGCTGTCATTATTCAGATAGAGGTGCACAGGGTAAGCCTCTTTTTTCTTCCAAACTCTCTTTGTGTTATTCTCTCACTGAAAATACTCTAACTCAAGTCTTCTAGCCTCTGCTGGAACCTTGAGCCCTCAGTGCACTTTATTCCATACAATATATCTGAAGAGACCCTACTTCTTCTTTTAGTAGAATTTCCTATTCAATATCTCAAGGCCAGGCCAGGCCAGGCATGGTGGCACACGCCTATAATCCAAGTACTTGGGAGGCTGAGGCAGGAGGATCAGTGTGAGTTCAAGACCAGCCTTGGCCAGAAAAGTGAGCTCAAGGCCAGCCTGAACTACATAGGAAGACCCTGGCTCAAAACGACAACTATATATATACTATATATATGCATATATCATATATATCATATGTCATATATATCAAGACCATAAGCTAATTTCAACTCTCACTTTATTTGATTTTCAATTATAGAAACCACTGTCCTTTATTTCCTGATTTGAAATGACTTGAAACATTGAAAAATGTGCAGTATATCTTTCTTTAGACATCAATAAGATATGACCTTTACTTCTTTTTGGCAGTAAGCATATAGGATTAAAAATTAAGTTAAAATATTTATTTCTCAGATTTGTTTCTGGGTGATTCTTTTATCCTTTTCTCCTGGTGCAGATTGTTTCTGTATTGAATTTGGCTGAAATTGCTCCTTAAATCTTAACATTTATACCTGGAAATATGTATTTATTTACTGAATCATAAGATTGTTCTGTGGCACAAGTGCCTGCCTGGCAAGTGCAAAGCCGTGAGTTTCAGACCTGGTCAGTCCTGAAAAAAAAAATTGTTGCCATAAGGAAAGAATGAATAGAGCCCTGCCTACAGCGTATTCCCCACACTGTGTACAATATGTATCACATAATGTCTTTTTCAAGGTGGTGTATTTGCTAACATCCCTGGAACAGATGGATTGATTCCTTTAGGGAGCAAGGGAAATGGCATGGATGTTCAGAGTCTGTATTTTCTGCATTTAAAATAATTGTATGAGTATTGTGACGTTTATAATGATACTTCTATAGAAATAAAATTCAATCAGGAAGATACAAGATTAAAATATACAGAATTAAAGTGCAAATGCAAACAGGAAAATCTGAATTTTTTGGATACAAATAGAGCATAGAGAAATAGACAAAGGGTTGTTAAGGATAAGAGATTTTTAGGGGCATTCTTCCAATAGCAATGCTAGAGAAAAGTTCTAGAAGTCTGTATCTATTCATATAAACCAAAAAAAGCTTAACAGATATCATACTGAATGAATATCTATTGTTTCTTTTGATTCATTTTTTAATTTTTTAGATTCATTTTTATTTTTATTTTTTACAATAAATAATAAATTGCATATTGTTGTCTTCATCACAGTTGTTCAGAGTACAGAATGCAAGCCATGTTTTCTTGTTTGTATATCATTATTACAGATGTTTCTCTTCATTGCATAAAGAGAAAGTAGCTGTGTATATATTCGAATAGTCCATAGTGGACTATAATCCAGTAGTGCATTATCAGCTCCTCTGGTATTTTCGGGGGCAATTGACTTGGGCATTTTAAAACTCATCATATTAATATGACTTTCCTTTTTTACTTCATGGTTAGACTCTTCTGTGAGATGGTTAAGGCCATGACAAAGCAAGACCTAAAGTACAAAAAAAAAATTGTACCTGATAAAGTCAGACAGGTCCCCTCAGGATTTACTCTGAAACTGTGTACTGCGATTTGCAGAACTTTGTCACTGTCAGCCATTTGGATGAATCATGGACTTTGCTTGACCAATTTGCTCTGTGAAAGCCTGAGAGAATGTTTCTTCTCTAGGTGACTCTCCTTAGGCACACTGTACATCATCAATCACTTTTCTCTGCAGCCCTATAATCTACTTGAACAGGAAATTGGGGACTCCACTGAGTTGTAGGCCTTTACAGCACAGGTTCTTTTATATTCTGTGTCCTCACTGACCTTGAAAGGCTAGAGCCAAAATATTAACTATTCTTCTATCCTTTATTTTTCTCTAATTATTTGGTCTGCTATCTTAAGTTGTTAACCATCCAGAAGAGAACTTAAATGATGTTATTCCCTATAACATAGGCACTTGAGCTTAACACCACTATCTTTCTGAATAGCAAACACCTTAGTCGTAACATATAACAGGTATTTCCTATCAATTGTTGATATTCTAAACTTTAAACCACTATAGAATGTGAAAGAAAACAATTGTAGCAGAGATTTAGGAACTTAACATTTTACAAAATTGTAGCAGTAATTCTATGGTCTTTTTTCCTTGTGTCATATTGTCTTTTATTACCTTTTTTCTTTTTTTCTGTTTTTAATTTTTAAACAAACGTTTCAGAGAGAGTATAGCAATAATTAATATAACACTAGAAGTAGTGCCTAATTGGAAGACCAGAATGACAGGTACTCTAAGCATGGTTTTAGTATTACACATTGCTATACTTGGTGTATTTGCTTAGTTCACAGATATCAATTTATCCACTATATAGTTAGTTAGTTAGTTAGTTAGTTAGATAGTTAGTTAGCTAGTGAGTTAGTCTGGGTGAAAATTCTACCAAATATCTTCTGGTTTCAAAAACCTATTGGAGATTTTTAGGATCAGAGACTTCACCATGTTTTGTATACAAATACATAGTTTTGCCCTTAGGATGTTTCCTAATTTTTCTCCTATCTCTTTCTTCACTGTTTGATCCTTAAATTCTTCAAATCCATTTACCTATATTGTATCTTTCCATTTTTTTTTCTTCTGTTGAGTTCTTATATTAGTGAGACTATACTATATTTACACATGTAGGTCTGGTTTATTTCACTTATGAGTATATGTTCAAGATACATCCACTTATATATGAAGACTTTAAGTTTATCATTCTTTATAACTGAGCAATATTATATAAAAACACCACATCTTTTTCATGCAGTCTTCAGGTATCAGGTATTTTGTTTGTTTCCAAGATTTGGCTATCACAATTCGTATTTTCATAAGCATAGGTGCACAAATGTCACTCTGACATGATGTTTTCAGTTCTTCTGGGAAAATTGCCAGTACAAGGATAGCTGGGTTAAATGTGATTTCCAATCGTATCATTTGACTGGAGTTGCCACATTGATTTTCATAATGGTTCTACTAGTCTACATTTCCAATAGCACTGGAGAAACCTTCCTTTCTCCCCATAGCTACTGCAACATTTGTTGTAGGTTGACTTTTTTATAATAGCTATGCTTTTTGAAGTACGGTGATAACTCAGTGTTGTTTTAATATGCATTTCATCAATAGCTAGTGATATGGCCCATGTATTTGTTAGCTTCTAGTATTTCTTCATCTGAGAAGTGTGTGTTCATTTCATATGCCCATTTCTGTGTTGGGTCTTTAAATGTTGAAGCCCTAATGATTTTTACTTCTTTATAAGTTCTAGATAGAATACTTTTGTCTGAGTACTTGTTATTTAAGATTTCTTTGAAGTTTGTGGGTTCTCTTTTTACTTTGTTGGTAGTTTATTTTTATGTGCAAAATTTTCTCAGTGAGAGTATTTCCCAGTTTTTAATTCTTTCAAGTGCTACACGTGCAGATTGACCTTGTCCATGAAATTCTTGGCTATGCCTATTTCTTCAAGATTCCTCATACTTTCTCTTCCAGGAAATTTAGTGATTCTGTTTTAATATTTAGATTTTTAATCCATTTTGACTTTAGTTTAGTGCATGATGATAGACCTGGGTCAAGTTTTAGCTTTTGGCATGTAGACGTCCAGTTTTCCAGCAGCATTTGTTATAGAGGCTATCTTTCTTCCAGTAAACATGTTTGGACCCTTTGTCAAAGACAACATGGCTGAGTGTGTTTGTAGTTGTTTCTGCAACTTCTAACCTATTCTATTGATTCTCAGGTCTACTTTTTTGCCAATACCACGCTAATATTATCACAGTGGCTTTGTAGTATAGTTTTAAATCAGGAATAACAATACCTCCTGCCTTGAATTTGTTTGTTGTTTCCTTCTTTTAACTTTTTTTAAAATGTTATGGGTGGCTCAGCCTGCCCTGGGGTGGGGATGGTGCACAATATGGTGCCAGGAATAAAACTGCAGTCTCTGCAGTTGCCTAAGCTTGCCTAAGCAGGTACTTTAGACCACTGAGCCGTCTCGCCCAACCTGCCCTGTCCTTGATGCCCAGGATTGCCTTTGATATTTAGGTCTTTTCTAGTTCCAAATAAATTTTAGGAATGATTTCTTCAGGTCTGTGAGGGATGTTGATGGCATTTTGATTCAGATTGCAATAAATCTGTATAACAATTTTGGAAGTATGGCCATTTTCACAATGTTGGTTCTTCCTATCTAAGAGCAGGGAATATCTCCATTTTCTGAAATTCCCTATGATCTCTTTTTCAGTTTTCATTAAAAACATCTTTTATTTCTTTAGCTAGATTACTTCCTAGGTATTTCACTTTCCATGGTGCTATTGCAAAATGTATTGTTTGTCTAATTTCTCTCTCAGTGTGTTTGTTATCTGTGTAGAGGAATGTTATTGACTTTTGGGTATCAACTTTGTAACTTACCATGCTACTGAATTTGCATATTAATTCAGGAGCTTCTTAGTGGAGTGTTTCGGGTCTTCAAAGTAGAGTATTATGTCATCTGTAAATAATGATAGTTTAATTTCTTTTCCTATTCTTATTCCTTTTATGTCTCTTTCTTGTCTAATGATTCCAGAACTATACTGAATAGGGGTAGTGGGGCAAGTGAAATAGCTCAGCAGTCTAAAGTGCCTCCTTAGGCAAGCTTAGGCATCTGCAGAACCCATGATTTGATCCCTGGCACCACATACAGCACCAGCCCCAACTCCAGAGCAAGCTGAGCTGGCCATAACATAAATAAATATATAAAGTTAAAAAAATAATAAATGAATAGAAGTGGTGATAGAGAACATCCATGTGGTGTACTGGATCTGAGAGTAAAAGCGTTCAGTTTTCCCAAGTTAGAATATGATATGCATTGGATTATCATAGATGACTTTTATCATCTTGAGGTAGAGGCCATCTATTCCAATTTGCTATAGTACTTTGAACATGAATGAGTGTTGGACTTTGTCAAAAGCCTTTTCTGCATCAGTTGAGATGATTATGTGGCTTTTTGATTTGGCTCTATTGATACAGTATATTACATTTACAGACTTGTGAATATTAAAATATCCTTGCATCCCTGGGTTAAGTCCTACGTGATCATGGTGTACAGTCTTCTTAGTGATATGCTGTATTCTATTGGTGAGGATTTTATTGAAGATTTTGGCATTTGTGTTCATGAGAGAGATTGGCCTGCAGTTCTCTTTTCTAATTGCATCTTTCTCTGATTTGGTATCCATATAATACTTGCCTCAAGGAATGTTATTGGTAGGACTGTTCCTTTTC
>PVJA010009536.1:0-60313 GCA_004027025.1 Myocastor coypus
ACCATTCCCTGTTTCAGTGGCCAGCTGGGCACAGTACTGGGGATTGAATCCAGGTCCTTGCACTTACCAGGCAGGTGCTTAGACTGCTGAGCTATCTCCCCAGCCCCCAGAAGGATTGGGCAAATCATTTGTATTTTAGTCTTTATTGAACTCAGGACCTTCCACTTGCCACGCAGGTGTTTATGCCACTAAACTATCTCCCCAGCCAGAATTTTCTTTTACCTTTTCCCAATGGGGCCTCAGAGAAATAAATTAGTAATATATATTAGTGCTACTTAACATTAAAGGAAAACATTTTTACATAAGGCATTTTGGGCAAAAGCAACTGCCATTTTAGAGTGCTCAACATCTAATTCTGTCCATTGCTGATTTTTCTAGCCTTCCTTTTGTCAGTTTAAGTTTGTTCAACTAGGGAGATAACTCAGTAGGATAAGCTCCTTCCTGGCAAACACAAGGTCCTGAGTTCAATCTCTGGTACTGTAAGCAAACAAACAAAAAAATAAAAGTTTGTTTGATTTTTGCTGTCCATGGTAGTGCATAGCAGCACTTGAGAGGCTGAGACGAGGATTTCCATGAATTTGAGGCCAGCTGGGACTATACAGTGAGCTCAAGGCCAACCTAAACTGCAAAGCAAGACCCTGTCTCAACACAAAACAAAATGAACCAAACCAAAACTTTTAGCTTCAGGTCTCCAAAACCTTTAACGGCAACTACCAGCAGGTAGAAGGATTCCTGAGTGAAGGCAATGGACACAGCACAGGCCTAAGGGTGTGTCCTCGTCAGGGATATGAACTCCAGCCAAGATGTCCGAGATTGTTTGAGGATCTTTATGATAGCCAGGTGGTGCTCCATTAAAACAACCTGAGGTTGCCATTGGGTGGGTAGAAAATGGAAAGGAGCAGAAGGTGACAGTTGTACATGGCAGGTGTAAGAGAGTGCAAATAATTTCTTTTCAGTGAATTTGATCCCACAGTAGCTAATGGGTATTTTGAAATCTATGCTAAAATTAGATTTTGTGGCACATGGGCACAGGGAGGCTCTGCCTGGCATTCAAGGAATTCTGCACATGAATTGATCTTTCTCAGTGAGTTGCTGGAGCTTTCTTTAATCATGAGTGGAAATAAGGATAAGCTGGGGCTCATTGATTGGTGGTATTTAAGGGAGAAATTAACAGTGGGTCCAGCAGCTGTTAGCTGGCAGAGAGTGAGGCAAGGAGGAGGTGTGGCGCTATTGTGTTCAGTTCTTCCGACTGTACATTCAGGGTTTCCTTGCTACGGTTCGATCACCCTGCCTGAGATGGATGACAAAGGTGCTAGCAAAACTCCAAATGAGGAACTAATCTTTTTATTTGATGAAGACATATCTGAGGAGGAAGACCAGACAATACAACATTGGAAGGAGGCCGTGACCCCACGCCCCAAGTCGGACGTTCAGCATGCGAAGACCTCAAGCCCACGCCCTAAGAAGGCTTCAGACACAGAGACCCCAAGCCAAAGCCCCAAGAAGCGCATAACGTGCTTTCAGAACGTCCCACAAAGTCCCAAGAGGCGTAATACTGCAGGTGTGGAGCGTCCCAGTACTCCCTTGAAGAAGACACCCAAACATGGTGCATATCAGAAAGAAGACAAAAAAAGTCTGGATCCGGTTCCACAGACTCCAAGTTCAGACCCATTCAAGAAGCCTGCAGTACCAGCACGCAAAGCCCGCAGCAGCAGCAGCAGGCTTAAGGATGAGCTTTCCTCCTCTTCCTCAGTAAGCAAGCTGGGGGAGGGGGGCCCCAGGTCTCTCAGTTCTTTTTTGCTTTCGCTCAACTGAAAAAGAACACGGAGTCGTTTGCATGTATTTTGCCTTACATGCTGAGTGTATCCTCAGTTGCATGTTTATTCACAGAAATGAAGGAAGTTTAAAATTACCAGAACAAGATTTCTTGAAACCACTGGTGCCAGTAACTACTTAGTATTGTCACATGTAGATGTTGGTAGGCTAAAGTTTTTAATTAAAGAACGATAGAACTGGAAAAAATGCTAAGATCTCCAGCCCTCCTGAGCTCCTTATCTACAAGAAAGTCGAAAGAAACAGGCTCGTTGCTCTGCCAGTGGTAGAGACAAGACTAGATACCTGGTATTTTGGGTTGAATCTACTCCTTTCGTTAGGTCAGTAGATTGTATTTTAGGGTACTTATTAATGTTTTCCAATATAAGAATGCTCTCCTTGACTGAAGATGCTCCTGTTTCTGTTGCTGATCTCTCCCACAGAACTCTGAGCCCTTCTTTGCTAGTGGAGAACAGGCTCTATGTTTAAACGTGAACCAAGAATGAACTCATCAATATTTCTTTTAAAATTAAAGATGGCAGCAGCACTGGAGAGATAGCTCAGCAGACTAAGAGCCTGCTTAGGCAAGCGTAGGGACCAGGGTTTGATCCCTAGCACCAAAGGCCATGTAGGACCCATTCCTGGGGCATGCTGAACTGGCCATGGAGTCTGGGTGTGGTAGGGGACACTTGTAATCACAGTGCTGGGGAGGCTAAAAACAGGAGGATCACTATGAGTCCAAGCTGCAAAGTGAGACCCTATACTAAATACAAATAAATAAATATAATTAAGATGGCAAATACACAGTGGTTGTTAATAGGAAATACTAAGCTTCTTGTCTGAACCATTAACAAATTAGTAGGTTCAGGTGGCCAGCAGTGGTGTCCTCAAAGGTTCCAATGCCATCCAATTGACAATTTCTTGAGTCCACTAGGGGTAAGGAGCATAACATCTCTGTCCCTCAAAGAGCTTACCACCTGGGGTGGAGGCTGGCCCATCAGGCACTATGATAACTGCTTCAAGGGTGGTCAGAGCTGTCTGAACAGATATATATTTCATGCGGTAAAAGGAGATAAAGCCTATAAAAAACAATGTAGTTTGTAGAGTTTTTTTTTTTTTTTTTAATCTTTTTGAGACAAGGTCTTGCTATGCAGTTCAGGCTGGACCTGAGGTCACTTTGTAGCCCAGGGCGCTCTCAAAATTGCAATGATTCTCCTGCATCAGCCTCTTGATTGCCTTGATTACAGGTGTTCACCACCATACTAAGTGTTGGTAGAGTTTTATTTGTTTTTATTTTTATTTTTTGGTTGTTATATTACATATTTTTATTGTCAGCTGTTGCTCAGATTAACATATAGGTTTTCAAGATTGGACAAATAATTGAACATTAATGCTTGGTTTTAATAACCCTTAATTTTTTTCCTGATCTTTTTACTTTATTTTTTGAAATTTATTTTAGAGCGTGTACAGGGCCAGGGATATAGCTCAGCAGCATAAGGGCCTGCCTGCCAATGGCAAGTACAAGGTTCAGAGTTCCATTGCCAGCACCACAAAAAAGTACAATAATAATTGATAACACATTAAAATGCTGCATATTTATAAGACCAAGATGAGAGATATTCAAATGTGTTTTTTTTTTTTTTTTTTGTCTTTTTTGAGACAGGGTCTTGCTATGCAGTTCAGGCTGGCCTTGAGCTCACTTTTGTAGCCAGGCTGGTCTCGAACTCACAGAAATCCTCCTGCCTCAGCCTCCCAAGTGCTGAGATCACAGGTGTGAGCCACCACGCCTGGCTAAATGTGGTTTTTGTATTGCAAGTTGCTATCTTTGATCTGGTTGCTCAGACTGCAGATATTACCATATAGAGTTAGTCAAAGTGATTTTTTTTTTTAAAGTAGATTTCAGAACCTTTATTTGTTTATTCACTCATTTTTATGGCCCGCTCAGCCCGCCCTGAGGGCAGGGCTGGTGCAGTATGTGGTGCCAGGGATTGAACCACGGTCCCCTGAAGCCGCCCAAGCTTTCCTAAGCAGGCGCTTTAGACCACTGAGCCATCCCACCGGGCCCTCATAGTGAAAATTTTAAATCTTCCCTGTTACTTTAAAAAAAAATCTATGGAGGGGCTCGTGGGATGGCTCCGTTGTCTAAGGTGCCTGCTTAGGAAAGCTTAGGCAGCCACAGGGAGGTTCGATCCCCAGCACCACATGTTGTGCCAGCCCTGCCCCCAGGGCAGGCTGAGCCAGCCATTAAAAAAATATATATATATATGGAAAAATCAACTGATGGAAATTAGTACTATAGTCATCTCACCTATCACATATGTGTGTGTGTGTGTGCGCGCGCATGATTTTCCACCTCCGTTTTACTATCTTTTTTCCTTCCCCTCATCTTCATTGTTTAACCCTTATATTCATTTTCTTTCCATTTACTGTATTATATCTTTCAGATGTTATTCTTTCAGGCTTATACACTAGAAAGATATTTCTCAGGTGATGGGCATTTTGGTTGTTTCCAAGATTTGGCTAAGACAAATTGTGCTGTTATAAACGTGGGTGCACATATATCACTGTAGCATGACTTTTTGGTAGTTTTAGTGTGTGGTTGAGAATGTGGTTCTGATTAGACTACACAAGCAACACAGTGTGGCACAATGAGTATATTTTGTTTAAATGCCTTGGTGTGTAGTAGACTCGGGCAAACCCATTTACAATAAGTCCCTGACTTACAGATACTCAAATTTTGAATTTTCACAGGTGTACTGTTGAAGATCTTGTTCAATTATGAATGAATCTGACTTATTTGACTCATGAAGTCTCCAAGACTGGAACTCATTCATAATTTGGGGACTGACTTCTTTCTTTTTTCCTTCTTTCCTTCCTTCCTTACTTTACTTACTTGAAACAGAATCCCTCCATAAAGTTCAGGCTGGGCCTGAGCTTGTAGTGACCTCTCCTGAGTGCTGAGATTGCAGGCAGTGTTACCGCATCCAGCTTCTGTTCTGCCTGTAGAAGTTGTGCTTAAATGAATAAATGAGAGCTGAATCAAACGTCTTTTCCCAGTTATGAAGACAGAAGAGCAGGCTGTACTGGGGAAAATGCGTATCATGCAGGACAAGGGTTCTGTGTGTGACAGGTAGGAAGCAAGGCCAGTAAAAGATGGATAACAGTTGAAAGAGCTGTGAGTAGAGATGCTGGGAAAAAAAATCATGGTTTTCATGTTTGAGGAGTGGACTGGAAGAGAGACTGGGGGTGGGAAGTATTTATAGTAGCTCTGTTAGAACAAGGATCTGGAGTATGACAGGAGAGGACAGTGGAGGTGAGAGAGGTTCAGGAATGGTAAGTGGCTTGATGGAGGGGTTCAGGGAACAAGAGGGATAACTGAGAAGGTTCTGCTTGGTGGGCTAAAGAGCTGGAGGTCACCTTCAGTCAGGCTACACAACACCAGAGGATGTGGAGGGTTGTGGAAAGGTAGATACGCGGTGTAAACAGTTGGTTAAATGAGTTCAAGGTTACCGGGTGCTGAGGCACACATATAATCCCAGCGCTTGGGAGGCTGAGGCAAGGGAGCATTGATGCAAGTTCAAGGCCAACCTGGTGAGTTCAAGGTCAGCCTGAATTACGCAATGAGACCCTTTCTCAAAAAAAAAAAAATTTCAGGTACAGGAAAATAACTGAAGATAGATAGATAGATAGTCTGCTAAGCTATATAGATCGATCAAGTGATTTATCTATCTAACAGGCTGCTTCAGCAAACACAGGGACCAGGATTTGATCTCTTGCTGCTATTAGTGGCTTCACCAAGTCCACTCAGGTGCTGCTTTCCTTTCTATTTGCATTGCTGCTCAGTAAGATCTAGCACAGGAGGAAAGGGACCACTGGATGATCTTGTAGCTGCACCTGTGTGCACTACTGTAGCTGTTCTCAGGGGTGCCATTTGCCCTCTGTCTCCTGGGGTGACTTCTCCTGCCTTGGATTGTCTAGGGGTATGGATATGCTCTGTACTTCAAGGTGCAAGAGACTTTTCTGGGCCTATCTTGATAAGATCATCTGCATGCAGGGGCTTTGCTGGTGCCTCTGGCTGAACAAGATCATCTTCAATGTCCACTTTAGTACAGAACTTTTTTTTTTTTTTTACTATATTCTGATTTGCCTTTGTCATTCTTATTATAGAGTCTGATGAGCCAGCTGATGATTTCTCCAACAAGTATTTTTCCACAAAGCACTGAGCCCCTGGAAGTCAGAGCTCACATCATAGAGAGGCCCCGCTCACGGATTCTAGAAAAGATTAATCCTTTCGTCTCTGAGTCCTATAAGGAACTATTCTTTGACAAAAATGACAAGAAGAAAGTCCCAGGATATTTGTAAGTGCACGGTTTGTCTCTAACATTTGAAACTCATACTGACAAGAAGTAAGAAGAGAGCATTAAAGATTAGAAACAACAACTCTGATTAAAACTTTATATATTACCTCCTTAGGTTAATGTGGTCCAGAGATTCTGGCATCTTCCAATCCTTACCTGTATTGTAGCTGGCTTCTTTAGAAGGCAGCAGGGTGCCACAAGCATTAACTCTCTGCCTTCCCTTAGAAAGTTGAGTTGGTTCATTGCATGCTCAAGAGGTCTCCAGTGGTCCACATGAGGCCAGCACTTGGGGGTGTAGCTCACATGTCAAACAGTACATTGCTCCTCTGAGCCTAGCTTGAGCAACCCCTGATGAGAGCTAGAGAGAAAGGATTCCTATTTCTCTGCAGGCAGTAGAAGACTGACTAAAGAGAAAAACATGCTGGCATTTTCAAAGGTATTAAAACTTGGAAAGCCAAGCTGCCCTATACCACAAAGGCCACAGAATGTAGAAACCATTCAAATAAGGACCATGCATGTCACTCAAGGGTATTTGTTCATAAGGCTTCTACACTGCTTTTTTTTTTTTTTTTTGACAGGAGGCAAGCCCCTTTAAAAGTGGGCAATCATTTGTGTTCATATCTCCTCAGCAAGTGAGCAGTTAACAATCTTCACTCTTGGCCAGGGAGATAGCTCTATGGCATAAGTGACTGCCTGGAAAGTGCAAGGTCATGAGTTTGAATCGTGGTCCCAACAAAAAACAACAGCAAAAACAAAACAAAAAAATGAACAAACAATCTGCACTTTTCAGAGAATTTAATGTGTCATGTTCAGTTGTTTTCTTTGGAATAACTGTATTATGATCACAGGGTTTTTTTTTTTTTTGAACATTGTCTTCTGAGTTTTGAAACTCTCATATTATCTCTTATTAAAAGTAATAATTAAAATTCCAAAACAAAACAAAGAAAATTGTCTCCTGAACCTTAAGTAAACAGGAGCTCAGCAAGTGTATACCCATTATAGTTCGGATGCCAAGAATTCTACTGGATTTAATTCTTTAAAAGTCTTTAAAGATCATTAGAATTCATGGCTTCCTCTGAAGCCAGCAGGAAAAGATTTGATTCCTGGAAAACAAAAATGGTGATACCATAGTAACTGCTCACAACTTTGGAGAAGTATTTTTCTCCGTTATTGTGGTATTGTCCTCTTATAAAGTATCAGAACGTGGTGTTAAGTTTAGGGCACGATTCATTTCTGTGAAATAGTATCCTCCACTTTGTACCTTGTACTTCAAAAGAAAAATCTAGTTGGCTGCTCCACTGCTGGTGGGAATGCAGATTGGTGCAACCATTATGGAAAGCGGTGTGGAGGATCCTTTAAAAACTAGAACTGGAAATCCCATTCAGTCCAGCTATCCTTCTACTGGGAATTTTCCCAGAAGAACTGAAAACATCATACCATAGCGATTATCTGTGCACCTATGTTTATAGCAGCCCAATTTGTAATAGCCAAATCTTGGAAACAACCAAAATGCCCATCATTTGAAGAATGGTTGAAAAATACAAGGCATTTTTATTTTTTTATTTTTTTTGTCTTTTTGAGACAGGGTCTCGCTATGCAGTTTAGGCTGGCCTTGAGCTCACTTTTGTAGCCCAGGCTGGTCTCGAACTCACACCAATCCTCCTGCCTCAGCCTCCCGAGTGCTGGAATTACAGGCGTGAGCCACCACGCCCGGCTCTATGTGGCATTTTTATACAATGAAATATTACTCAACTATAAAAATCTAGTTGGCTAATATGTAATTGAAATCTTGCTCTTAAAATCTAGAATCCTCATATAAAAGAGAACGGTTGTCAGTGACTTCTGATTACTGGGGAGTGATAGAAGACCACCTATCCATCTCTGCACTTATGCTGTATGATACTTAGCCTATCTGTGAACTAATCCAAAAAGCTAAGTTCCAAGAGAGGTGGGTGTTGGAAAGAGTGGAGTGGAACCAAGGAGCAGCAGGCTTTAGGGGTCAGTCTTGGTTTCAAATCCCATTTCTGCCACACATTGCATAGCCTAGAGTTATTTAACCTCTCTGTGCCTTGTTTAGCTTATTTGAGGGTAATGATAACTACTTTTTCATGTATGCTCTTTGTTCTTCTTCCAGTTCTTAGAACACCGAATTCCACTTGCCTAAGATTCCCAGGCCATTTTCTTACCAGGTCTCTCTCATTCTTGGAATCTTAGATGCCCTCTCTGGTAGTAAAATTTGTTACTCTTGGAATAATTACATAACTGGGCACTGTCCATGGTGTCCTTTGCTGTCTTGTTGTTATCCTACCTTACATCCTTGTATAGAAATTCCTTGGTTACTTCTGCCGCCCAAAGAGAAATCAAAGAAGGGATGGGATTGTCTTACTGTGATAGCCCCAGAACTTAGCACAGTGCTAGGTTTAATAAGTATGTTAAGGTCAGATGTGGTGGCACATGCCTATAATGCCAGTACTAGGGAGGCTGAGGCAGGAGGATCATTGTAAGTTTGAGACCAGCCTGGGCCCCAAAGTGAGTTCAAGGCCATTCTGAGCCATATAGCAAGACCCTGTCTCAAAAATAAAAACATATGTTAAATGTAGTTATAATCATGCATACCTTTTTTTTTTTTTTTTTTTTTTAAAGTAAAGAAGCTGGTGCAGCGCAAGGGCCTTCTGCCACGGTAAGCATGGTTCTTTGGTACAACTGTAACAACATAGACATCTTAGCTTATTCTCTCTCCTCCATCCCCCCTCCCCATCCTCATGCTCTCCTTCTGTCTTTCCTCTCCAATTCTTTCCCCCTTCTTTCCTCATTTCCTTCCTTTCTCATGGTGTTCTCTTCTTGTCTACCTTCAACCCCACCACACACACCCTTTATGGCTTCGCCAATGTGCACTGCAATTGGCCTCAGCATCTACCTTTTTAACCAAGTACTATCTCACATGTGCATGGCTGGACTGCAACTGTGGTGGATTGCCTACTGGGGTCAACTTGTTACACCCAGCTGAACTGAACTAGCGTGGTTCTGGGTGCAGGAGGCCTACTAGAGGATTGTAGCAAGCAGCCTAAGAGGCAGAACTTGAGAGTCTATTAGGGAAGCTATCACAAGCTGCAGCTGTTGGTTCTCTTGGCCTATTCCACTGGAGGACCTTGTCAGACTTAGCTGTTCTTTTTTTTTTTTTTTTTTTGTCTTTTTGAGACAGGGTCTCGCTATGCAATTCAGGCTGGCCTTGAGCTCACTTTTGTAGCCCAGGCTGGTCTCAAACTCACACCGATCCTCCTGCCTCAACCTCCCAAGTGCTGGGATTATAGGCATGCGTCACCACGCCTGGCTCTCTTGACTGTTCTTATTGGGGGAGGAGCTTGGGCCCTTGGTGTTGCTGAGAATGGCTGTGGTTTGCTTTGGAGGAGCTCTGGTGCTCATCCTGAACATTGCTGCCTGGCTCTGGAGGGGAAGATGGTGTGCAGCACAGTCTTCTGGAGAAGCTTGTCATGTTGGCTTTCTTGATGAGAACTTGGCTTTCCTCATCATCAGGAGCTGGGGACCTCAGTATTGCTGAGGATGGCTGTGCTGATTTTTGGCAGGGAGCTCTCTCTGATGCTTACCTTGCATGTTGCTTCCTGGCTCAGTTCAGACCCGCAGACTTCCTAGCTTCCAGCACTGACCTGTGGGCCTTTCCAGTGTAGATGCATGAAGTGAGCCTGCATAAGACCTTGTCACGGCTCTAGGCCTCCAGTTAGACTTGTGAGAGGCCTTGGTGTGAGCTCTGGGTTTTCAGCTGGACTCGTGCAGGATGCTGAAGGCCCTCAGCTGGATTCTTTGCTCTTTCGTATGTGGTCAGATTTCCTGCACTCTTTATATCTGATTCTTTGGGTGATTAATTTTAAGATAACCTTATAAAATGTGTCTGTATTGTATTGTTCTCCTTGCAAAAACGTAAACCACAACAATCATCTAGATTTTTTTTTTTTTTTTACTGAGAAGTTCAGGACCTTGTGCTTGTCAGGCAGGTGCTGTGACACTGAGTTATATCCCTGACCCCCCAAGAAGTATTAGCGGGTTTTTTTTTCTTCAGGATAAATTTTTACTCTTGTGGGATATAAAAGTGATTGGAAAATGAATAGCTTTTGGGTCCCAAATGGAAATACAGAGAGAAATGGTGCAGATGCTGAGATGTATATATAAAATTTTAATTCTTAAATGTAACTATATTTTTTATGATGCCTGTAATCTTTGGTATAGCATCTCTCATCTGGTAATCTAAGAAAACTATACTCTAAATATTATCCCTAGACATGACTATTATATCTTTTTTTTTTTTTTTTTTTTTTGAGACAGAGTCTCACTACACAGTTCAGGCTGGGCTTGAGCTCACTTTTGTAGCCCAGGCTGGTCTTGAACTCACACTGATCCTTCTGCCTCAGCCTCCCAAGTGCTGGGATTACAAGTGTGTGCCACCACGCCCAACTTGTCTATTGTATCTTAATTGTAACAGCAAAACTATGGGGGCACTAAATAATCTAATAATAGAATTGTTAGTTTTAAGTCAGAAAATTAAATTTCTGTGAAGGTGTTTGTAATATAGGAAAAGAGGCCCTTGTTCATTGTTGGGCATACAAAAGACTCAAAATGTTATCTGCTGAATGATCAAAACTAAGTATTGCTAATTAATCAAAGAAAGTTAGATGTGTTATAGCTGCTAGTATTTAAATATCTTTTGATGACAGAAACTTAACATTTGCTTCTTCCACAATTGTTTTTTTTTAATTTTTTATTGATTGATTGTATTAAGGCTGGCTCAGCCTGCCCTCAGGGTGGGGCTAGTGCAGCATGTGATCTAACTGTGGTCCCTGTGGTTGCCTAAACAAGTGCTTTAGACCACTGAGCCATCTTGCCAGCCCCTTTCCCCTAATTGTTAAAGGTTTAAATTTCTCATGAGAAACAACTTTGCCAAAACAATTCTTGATTAGAAGGAGCTGGAGAGAAGGCTGAATAGCAGAGTAAGCTTAGACAGGAGTATAGGTTGGGATTGGCTAAGGATGCTGGAAATGATAGATCTTGATCTGGTGACTAGAACAGTGACTAGAATTCATTATTTAAAATGAGCTAGTAGGGGCCGGCAGGATGGCTCAGTGGTCTAAAGTGCCTGCTTAGGAAAGCGTAGGCGGCTGCAGGGACCTTGGTTCGATCCCTGGCACCACATACTGTGCCAGCCCTGCCCTCAGGGCAGGCTGAGCCGGCCATAAAAAATAAATAAACAAACAAAAGTTCTGAAACAAGAAAAAAAATTAAAAAAAAATAAAATGAGCTAGTAATGTGATAGTGCGTGCTTATAATCCCAGCGCTCAGGAGGCTGAGGTAGTAGGATCACTGTGAGCTCAAGACCAGCATGAGCTACAAAGTAAGCTCAAGGCCAGCTGAGACCCTGTCTAAAAATAAATAAATAAGCAAGCTAGTAAATCAGGAATTTTTAAGCTGCTAAAGTTAGGGAAAAAGTCTTTGATAATTGGGAAACAAATTGGGTGTTAGATTTACATTAATTTATGGAGTTTTTTTTTTTTATCTTTTTGAGATAGGATTTCCCTCTGAGTTCAGGCTGGCCTTGAACTCACTCCGTAGCCCTGTTTGACCTCAGACTTGGAGTGATCCTCTTGCCTTAGCATCCCAAGTGCTGGGATTGAAAGTATGCACACCTGCCCTGTGGGTGAGGCTGGTGCAGCATGTGGTGCCAGGGATCGAACTGTGGTCCCTGCAGTTGACTAAGCTTGTGCTTTAGACCACTGAGCCGGCTCACCAGCAGCTGAATCTTCATTTTAGACTGAACAAGTAATACCTTAATCACTTGATTTGCCAGGGCTCAATAACTACTTGGGAAATAAGTGGTCTCTCTAGTTGTCCAGTAGGGGGAGCATTTACTATATCAGCTTACACAGTCTTCTGGCAATTTTGTTCTGTAGGCTAAAGTTTTTGGGAAAATAAGCCAAAACAAGATAGTTATTCAACTTGAGGTGGAAATGTTGGCACCCAGAACTTTAGAGAGGTAACGAAGAGAGTCAAAGGGAAGGACTTGTTATATTTTGTTTTAAACACACCCACCTTTCTTATTATTCCTTTAGTCCGGGACAGTAGCTCTGGGTATAAGAAAATACATTCCCAAGAACGTAGGGTAAGTTAGAGTAGGGTAACCTGAGGGAGATTTTTTTAAACCAAAAAAGTTAAATATAGAATCATATGGAATATTAAAAAGAACATAGAGAAGGTAGAAAGTGAGGTGTGTGTGTGGTGGGAAGCGTTCTTACTATTGTGAATATTGGCATAAATAGGACTCATGAATTTGGCTCAAAAAGATTTTTTAAAATATAAAGCGGGTTGGGGAGATAGCTTGGTGGTCTAAGCGTCTGCCTGGCAAGTGCAAGGATCTAGGTTCAATCCACACTACTGTATATTGTGCTGGCCCTCCAGCCCCAGTGCTAGGGAGGCTGAGACAAGAGGATCACTGAGTCTGAGCTACATAGCGAGACTCTCTACCAAATAAATAGGGCCAGTGAGATAGCTCAGCAGTCTAAAGTGGCTGCTCAGGCAAGCTTAGGCAGGCACAGGAGACTGCAGTTCAATCCCTAGCACCGATCCCTACCCTCAGGGCAAGTTGAGCCAGAAAGAAAAAATAAGCAAAGATAAATTTTTTAACAATATAAAGCAATTTAGGATTGTAATATGGTTCCATTTTATTGCTCACAAGTACTATTCTTTTCATTAAAATATTTTAGAGAAGCGTTGTAGCAGAAAGCGACATGCCTATGCGCTATGAAATCGAATTCCTAAAGCTAGATGAAATTGGAGTTGGGACATTTGGTACCGTCTACAAGTGTGTTAAGAGGCTGGATGGATGTGTTTATGCCGTGAAGCGCTCTATACAGGCTCTGCAGACTTCACCAAAAGAGTGAGTAATTTTGAGATGTATGGTAAGTAGGACTGGGATTCGGAGAGCTGCTTCTTGTCATATTAGTTCAACAGCACTCACAGCATTCAAAAATACCACCTGCTGCTTTTCATCGTTTTAAAAAAAATCTCCCTGTTGTATGTCATCTCATTCATAATCTTTTTGAGTTTTCAGAGCAGCAATAGGATAGGATAGATATAGAATATAATAATTACAGACCATATTCTATTTTTTGTGGATTGCCTGGCTTTTACTTTCTGCTAGCAGGGTCTCTCTGCCTCGCTGCCTCGCTGCCTCGCTGCCTCTCTGCCTCTCTTTTCCCCTTCTTGAAACAGGGTTTTGCTATGCAGTTCAGACTGGCCTTGAATTCACTTTGTAGCCCAGACTGGTCTTTTTTATTTTTTAATGAATTACCTTTTTATGTTGTTGAGACAGGTTCTATAGGGTTGCACTACACAGATCAGACTCGTAGTGATTCTCCTGTTTTCAGCCCCCCAAGTGCTGGGATTACAGGCATGCATCACTGTGCCCAGTCTCAATCTGCGTCTCAGTGCTCTGTGGGACAGGGCTGGCATGGCATGCTGGGGATTGAACCCCCACCATAGGTGCTTTAGCCCATTGGGCTATTGGGCAAGCCCTTCCTGGCTGTTTTTGAACCCACAGTGACCCTCCTGTCTCAGCCTCCCGAGTGCTGGGATTACAGGTTTGCACCGCTGTGCGCTATATGGTCTTTTTTTTTTTTTTTTTTTTTAATGAATAGATTTATAGGATGATCTAGTATTTGTTCAGTTCACCAGAAATTATTGCCAAGTAACAAGTTATTGTTAATTTACTGACTTTTTAAACTCTTATTGGCAATGAGTTCAGTCGTTTCAGCAACTATATGCAAAGGAAGTTTATCTTTTATTTGTAAAAGTAATGGTTCAAAATTCTTTCCTTGATCTCAAAACAGGTTTTCAGATTCAGCCAATGCTTTGTACCAAGTCAGTGGACATAGTACCATGTTGGACCCCAAGTCACAGGCAATGTTTTTTACTGAAGTACATCTAAAAATTTTAAACAATCACTGCATTTTTTATCATACCTTATAAAGTAGCAATCATGTAAGAAGCATCCAATAAATGTTCCATCGTTTTTTAAAATTTTATTCTAATTTTTGAGATAATCTTGAACTCACTATGTAGTCCTGGCTGGCTTTGAATGTATCAAGATCCTCTTGCCTCAGCCTTCTAAGTGCTGGCATTAGAGGGGTACACCACAACCCTTGGGTTTTGCTCCTCCATTTTTAATGCCTTATATATTTTAAAAAACCTTTTTATTTTATTATTATTTTTTTGAATTTTTTATTTTATTTATTTCTTTTTCTTGTTTCAGAACCTTTGTTTGTTTATTTATTTATTTTCATGGCCGGCTCAGCCTGCCCTGAGGGCGGGGCTGGCGCAGCATGTGGTGCTGGGGTTCGAACCGCGGTCCCTGCCTAAGCTTTCCTAAGCAGGCGCTTTAGACCACTGAGCCATCCTTCCAGGCCCCTATCTTTTAAAAAACCTTTGAAATGTATACTATCTTAATTTTTTTTTTATTTTCCTGTCTCATAGAGATTTGTATTTACGTGAAGTTTATGCTGCTTCTGTGCTCGGGCATCACCCCAACGTGATGCGTTACTTCTCCTCCTGGTCAGAAAAGAACTACCTGTACACTCAAATGGAATACTGCAATGGTGAGTGTGAGCACTTATCTCTACCCAGAGGGAGATTACTTCCCAAATCTTAGGAAATAAACTTTGCCTCCTCAGCCGAGCACAGTTATGTTGTGCCTAGTGTCTGTACCACAGTCTTGCTTGGAAACAGAGTCTGGGGACGTAGTTGAATTGAAAAGGAACTGCCAGGAATGCACACATTTCTTTCAAAGCTGGTTTATAGTGATCACCATTATCTTCATGCATAGCACTTAACCAGGGAGCTTTTGTCCTAGTACTCAAAGTGGTAAATATTTGTCTTACCATTAGCTGGTTATCCTGAAAACGATGTGATATCATTGTGCACTTTCAGATACAGAGACAACTTTTCAGTAATAGCCAAGTGCACTCCTCAGCTGGCAGGAGTTGCTCATCCTCCTTCCCTAGTCGTCAAGTTTTGGTGCTCGCCCCCAGGTAAAGTCATGGGGTGAAGTACAGGGACAAAACTTAGTGACTTTAGATGTATTCTTCTAGGTCCTTCAGGACTCGATAGTAATGTGACATTTGAGGGGGCTGTGCAACTCACAGTAGTACTTTGGTTTAACATAGTTCTAATCCAGGATTAAGAGGCTGTGGATTAATAGGTATGTGTTGTTAGACTTGGAAAAATTTTTTCTGTCTAAATGTTGAGTGGGAACATTTTGTTAGATCAACTTTGGGTTAACAGTATAGCTTGTCTTTGAGCAACATTAGTAAGCACCAGATGGCCCTGAGTACTTATGTCCAGTCTGGCTTTGGAGTGTTAGAGCTTCCTCATTATATAATAAGTGAACAAATAATTGGGTTGGTGATAAAGAAAAATGGCACACAAATCTTGCAAGATAATGTCCCCTCATGAGTCCTAAAACGATCGCCATGTTCTCCCCTTCTTCCCACCCTCGCCAAGCTCCACTCCAGGTCACTTCCGGGACATCATCAGCATCATAGTGGGGGATCTAGGATTAAGCTGATTTCTATAAACCGTAAGATTCTAACTGATTCAGGATTAGGCTCTTAATTGCTCTTTAAAGGCAGATTTTCTTACAACATGTATCAATGAAGTGTCATAAAGCCATACTTGTTTGATGTGCCATCCAAGTCAGTGTTCTTTGTGGAATACCATGAATATTGGTTGTGTTTTTCTACCAAACAAGGTACAGCTTTATGGCAGTAAAATATGCTTGTTATAGGTACCAAGATAACATGCAGATTTCAACAATGCAAATTTATGAACCAAATAGCTCTACTGTATACCTGATCTCCTTTTTATGTTATTGTTGAAAGTAATTTGCTTTTCTCAGATATAGTCTTGCTATATAGTCCAGGCTGTCCTCATTATGTAGCCCAGGCTGGCTTCATCATTTGTTCTGTTTTGATATGTAGGCTCTATCAGCAGAAAGGAAAACATAAATGCCTATAAAGGGTATTAAAAAAACTTTCTACCATAAAACTTTAAAACTTTCTGCCAATAGAGAAAAATACCATTATTTTATATATATATATATATATATATATATATATATATATATGTGTGTGTGTGTCTGTGTGTGTGTGTGTGTATGTGTGTGTGTATGTGTGTGTGTGTGTGTGTATGTCTTTAAGAGACAGGCTCTCCTTATGCAGTGCAGACTGCCCTTGAGCTCACTTTGTAGTCCAGGCTGGTCTCAAACTCACAAAGATCCTCCTGAGTGCTGGGATTACTCATGGTGGTGTGCACCACCATGCCCCAGCTCCATTATTTTACTTCAAGCAGGAAACTCTGTCCATCTCACAAAGATGGCCTAAGAAGAACTCTCTAGGAGCTGGGGATTTCCTTCTAGGGCACAGTGCTTGAAGGTACACAGGTCACCACCGGGAGCCCCCTTGGGGTGCAGAGAGAAGTCCCTAGTGTGAGTTGATTCACAATCGCCATACCTATTAATGCCTTCTTACTAAAACTGTTTAGCAAAGGACAATCAACTGTTCTCTATATTAGTAGTGGGTGGTTATCTTTAACAATAGCAGAAATAAGTACTTTCAGTGATTTCTAATAATTGTCGTTACTTGGCCAACTTTATTTTCCTTGTAAAATGTATTTGGTACAAAGTCTCACTTCACAGTTCAGACTCCTAGTGATCCTTCTGCTTTTAGCCTCCACAGAGCTGGGATTTATAGGCGTGCACCATCACTCCCCAGACTCGGTGGCCCACTCAGTGCACCTGAGGGCTGGACTGGCACAGCAGGTGGTGCTGGTGGTAGCACCCAGACCCTGTGCTTGCCTAAGCAGGCGCTTAGTCCGCTGAGCTACCTTGCTGGCCTGATCACTTTACTCTTACATGCAGAACTTATAGATGGAGCTAGCACTTGCTCAGTTATGCTCACTGAGTACTGTAACTCTGGGGTGGATTAGCAACATCTCCACCCACATCTACAAGAACACATGTTTTTCTACTTTTTCATGTAGTTGGTACAGGGTCTTACTGCACAGCTTGGACTTGTAGTGATCCTCCTGTTTTCAGCCTCCCCAGCACTGGGATTACAGGCCTGCGCTTCCTGGACTTGGTCACCAACTCAGCAGGCCCAGGGGTGGGGTCGGTGTGGCATGGAGTATGGGAGATTGAACCCCAGTCCCTGTGCTTGCCTACGCAGGCACTTAGTTCGCTAAGCTGTTTCACCAGCCCTTGCTTCCTCTACTTTGAAGAGATTCTTAGCTTTTCTTTGTTTCTCTGTTGCCAGGATTAACAATCAAGACAGAAAATATTATGAGCTAGGTCTTGGGAGAGGAGTTGTGAAACAGCGAAGGCCCTGCCCTTCGGGGTGGCCCAGACTAGTGGGGAAATAACAGTTTATTGGATGCAGCATTCTTTTTCTTGATTGGTGCTGCAGAAACTCACCTGTAGACTTTCATTTATTATTATTATTATTATTATTATTATTATTATTATTATTATTATTGTCTTTTTGGAGACAGGGTCTTGCTATGTAGTTCAGGCTGGCCTTGAGCTCACTTTTGTAGCCCAGGCTGGTCTCGAACTCAATGATCCTCCTGCCTGAGCCTCTTGAGTGCTGCAAGTACTGGGATTCCAGGCATGCACCACCATATCTGGTACAAACTTAACCTCAAAGGACCTTCATTGTTAGTGTCATCCAGGCAGGCATGATGGTGCATGCCTGTAATCCCAGCATTTGGGAGACTGAGGCAAGTAGATGATTGTGAGCTCCAAGCCAGCCTGGGCTACCAAGCAAGATCCTATTTCTAAAACAAAAGAAAAGCAAAACCAACCCAACAAATATACTTTTTCTTTTTTTTTTTTTTTTAAGGACTTAGGTTTGAACTCATGACTTTGCATTTGCCAGGCAGGCACTTGTGCCATGGAGCTATCTCCCTGTGGTCCCAACAAATATACATTTTGAACAAGATCCAAAATGTCTGTTTCAGACTGGCCTGATAGCTCAGCAGACTAACGTGCCTGCTTAGGCAGAGTGCAGTAGCCAGGGTTCGAGCTCCTCTATGTGCAGTGACCACCCTGCCTTTGGGGTGCGCTGAGATGGTGACTGAGACTGGGCTTGGTAGCGCATGCCCATAATGCCAGCACTTGGGAGGCTGAAAACAAGAGAATCACTAGGAGTGCAATCTACCTAGTTAGATCCTATAGACCCTGTTCTAAACATAGGGAAAAAAATCTGTTTCTTTAATTATTTATAGCACATAAGTTCTTTTCTTAGAAGACTCTCAGAAAACCAGAACTCTATTGTAGGGTTTTGGGTTTCTGAGAGGTCTAGAATAATTTTTTAATTTATGCATTTGGTGCAGGGTCTCGTTACACAGCTTAGACTCATAGTAATCCTCTTTCTGCCTCCCCAGTGCTGGAATTACAGATGTCACCACGCCCAATTTGGTGGCCATCTTGGTTCATCCAGGGTGGTATGGGGGATTGAACCCTGGCTCTTGAACCTTATACTTGCTAGCCAGGCACTTAGACCACTGAGTTATCTCCCCAGCCTGGAAATAATTTTTTTCTGAGCTTAATTATTTTAGTATGACAGATTAGTCTTTGAATTGAATTTTATAAAGGATCATTTTAATTTTTAAAATTTATGTATTTATTGGGCACAGGTACTTGCTACACAGCTCACACTTATAGTGATCTTCTTGTCTCAGCCTCCCCAGGGCTGAGATTACAGATGTGCACTACCATGCCCCATTTCAGTGCCTGGCGTGATGTGCCTGGAGTTCCTTCATGGCATGTGCCATCAGGGATAGAACCTAGGTCCTTGTTTTGCCAGGCAGCTGCTTAGAGCACTGAGCTATCTCCCTAGCCCACAAAAGATAATTTTAGGTATAGATTTCCTCAAAAGATTTATTACCATTTCAGATTCTCTTCTATTCTATTTTTCTTTTTTGTGTTTTTTTTTTTTTTTTTTTTTTTTTTTTTTTTTTTTTTTTTTTTTTTTTTTTTTTTTTTTTTTTTTTTTTTTTTTTTTTTTTTTTTTTTTTTTTTTTTTTTTTTTTTTTTTTTTTTTTTTTTTTTTTTTTTTTTTTTTTTTTTTTTTTTTTTTTTTTTTTTTTTTTTTTTTTGAGACAGGATCTCTCTGTGTAGTTATTTACCGCACATGTCCTAGTTAAAACTCTGAACTCACTATGTAGCCCAGCCTGACCTAGACCTTGTGGCCATCCTCATGCCTCATGTGTCAGCCTCCCAAGTCCTAGGATTACAGTTCTGATACAGATATTATGTGCAGTTATAAGTTTTGGACACTGTAACTTGAAGAACCTGCCCAAGGGTGCTAATAGTGTTTGGAAACATTCTAATACTTCAGGATGGGTATCCCAAAGCAGGCAGTGTGTGAATCCAGGATTTGTATTTTAATTGACATCAAGGATAATATAATCTATAGCTGATGTACAAATACTGTGGCTGAAATAGGACTAAAGTATATATTGAGCTAGAGCTTTGCTTGGGTGGGCAATCACTAACTCATTTTGTGACATATTTTTAAAAATGAATTTAGAGCATCTTGTATTAAAATTCTAATAGCCTATACCTTCTAGTCTAACACACTGACATGGGATTAATTGCTACTTCTGGGTAAGAATTCAGTAAAAGTTTTAAAATATTAGTTGGCACATGCTTGAGGCTATAGAGCCACAGATACCTAAGATATTGGGCTTTTCCTCTAAAAGCTCTGCAGTTCTTTCCAAATAATATGTGGTGTAGACAGGAGAGAGATAGTTTCATGCTTTGTATGGGAACTAAAATAATCTAGAACTGAGGATGTAGTACTGAGAAATTTATTGAATATTTGCCCTGCTTGCATCTGCTAAATCCACACTCATGTGTTCTGTTTCCAGGTGGAAGCCTGGAAAAGGCTATATCCGCAAACTGGGAGTCTGGGAATCATTTTTCAGAGCCAACACTCAAGGACATGCTTCTGCAACTTTCCTTGGGGCTCAAGTACATCCACAAGTGTAACTTGGTGCACATGGACATCAAGCCTGGTCAGTACGGCTCATCTGTTCCTCCTGCCACATTTTTATTTCCATCAAAATCTCGTGTTGCATGTTTACCAAGGGTCCAAGATGGTGTGTTCTGGTCCCTGTTTTTTGTTTTCTTCTTGAGACAGGGTCTGGCTGTACAGTTCTGGCTGGCCTTGAGCTCACTTTGTAGCCCAGGATGGTCTGAAATGCTCAGTGATCCTCCTGCCTCAGCCTCTCAAATGCTGGGATTACAGGCATGCCTGGCATCTGGACCCTTTCTTCTATTTGGTTCTCTTGAAAAACTTTGGTTACATTTCATTAACGGTTTACTCCTTGAGCTCGGCGAATAGAAAGGAAAAGACTTTTGTTTAGAGCAATGGGAAAATATAAAAGCAGGTATTTAATTTACTACATAAATGGCAGTAAATTGGCTGTGTTGTGATCATTTAACTAATGCTGTACATTTTCTAATTCAGCATTAATCTAAGTGACAGCTTTAATCACTTCTAATGAAGCATTAATCACTAGTCAGTATGAAACCTAACCGTGTTGTTAGTATTGTGTTTTATTTTGAGAGCACAGTACTCTGCCACCAATGTACTCAGAATGAGGTTGTCAATTTATCAGTAGGCATGATGAAGACTTACTGTTACAATGTGACATGAGATTTCATAGGGAAAGAAAGGCTTCATGGTCTTGCTAACATGATACAGAACAATAAAGGAGAAAAGAAAAAACTCATTGCAGTGAAGATTAGGGATCATTACTTATGTCTTTCTTTAGGTAACATCTTCATTTACCGTAACCCCCTATGTGGCTCTCCTGGAGTCCCAGAAGAGGATGAAAATGAAGCCGATTGGTTTTTCTTTGCCAGTGTCATATATAAAATTGGTGAGTCTTCCTTGGCTGTGCTAGTATGTGCTTATGCTGTGAAGCTTAGATTAATGACTCTCAGCTGTAAGAAAGACATACTTTGAAAGAACTTAATTTCTTTTCTCTTTTCAGGTAACCTGAGAAATGTGACATTAATAAACAAGCCAGACCTGAAAGAAGGAGATATTTGTTTTCTAGCTAATGAGGTTTTCCGAGAGGTATGGATAGGAAAATAGAGAACTTGGTCTATCTCTGTCTCTCTGTCTCTGTCTCTATCTCTCCCTTTGTCTCTCTGTGTCTGTGTGTGTCTCTGTGTCTGTGTGTCTGTATGTCTGCGTGTGTCTGTCTGTGTCTCTGTGTCTGTCTGTCTGTCTGTCTGTGTCTCTATCTCTCTCTGTCTGTCTCTCACTCTGTCTGTCTCTGTGTTTGTCTTGCTTTCTATTTATTCATGACAAGGTCTTGCTGTGTTATCTAGGCTGGCTTTGAACTTGTGATCCTTCTCAGCCTCCTGATTCAAGAGGCTACAACCCCACTGAACATAGTGTTTCTAAAATGAAAACTCAAGAGTACCAAAAAAAATTGTCTATTTATAGTGTAAATGCATGGTATCTCTTGTTCTCTTTCAGAAGAGACGAATATAGGAGACACTCATCTAAAAAGCATGGGAAAGCTGGCTCAGTCAAGAATAAATGAATATTCACCCTGTTTTTCCTTTTTTCTCCACAGATCATTCATTGTTTCTATTTCTTAGAATTCCTAACTTCATGAGTTGCCTATCTGAAAGGCAGCCTCTGCTTAGTTCTAACATAGGTCCAGACCATCTTTATCATGTAACTATCTTTTGGACAGCACCACCACCAGCTCCAGCATTACAGTGATCTTTAGTTACTGTTCATCTTCTAAGATGTTGGTCTCATCTTCCCTAGGGAGATTATAACTGTAACTTCTTCCTGGGTGATAATCAGGCAGGAGAAAAATGAGCATTTCCTTTCTTCGATCAACTAATGTGTGTGTCATGTCTGCTTGAGTCTGACTAAGCAAAACAGAACTAAAATTCTACCTCTGATTTTCAGGTATGGTAGATTAAGGTATATTTACATTTCCTCTGTCTTCTTCACCCATTAACAACAGTAGGTATAACTTGACCCAGGATGTTTAAAGATTTCATGTGCTCAGATGAACCTCTTCTACTGCCAGTTCTTTGACTCACTCCACTTGGCAAACTCCCTGGCCTCTCCTCTACTTTGCAGGATTATCGACACCTTCCTAAGAGTGCCATATTTTCCCTCGCATTAGTGATTGCAGTGGCGGCAGGGGCAGGGCCTCTGCCCCGATTTGGTACTGGGTGGGACGCCATCCGTGACGGTGACTTTCCGGACCTTCCTCAGAAGCTCACAGAAGATTTTCACAACTTGCTCAAGGTACCCGTAGCTAATGAAATGAACAGAAGATGAAATAATGTATTTTTAAAAATGTGATGACAAAAGTTGGGGGAAGAAGAGAGCAGAACCGTGGGTAGTGCCGTGAACAGAAGTGGAGGAAATGAGCCTGGGAAGTCCAGAAAAGGTAGAAAACTTCTCAAGGAAACTGAGGTGTCATGAAATGCATCATGTGCTTTTTCAAAAGTCCCATCATGTATATGTCTCATTTACTCTTTTCAAATGTTTACTTCATTTTGGTACTGGGAATCAAACTCAGGATCTTGTGCTTCCCCAGGAGGCACTTACACTGCTAAGCTATCTTCCTGGCCCTTCATTTACTCTTGATTCTGTAAAATAAGGAGGTTGAGGCTTGTTGTTTGACTGTTGTACTCAGAAAAACTTATGGATTTATCTGCTTATATTTTGGTGGCAATGGGGGCTGAACTTGGAACTTGGTGTATGCTAGACAGTTGCTCTATCAGGGAACTACATTCCTAGCTTCTTGAGACAGGATCTTGCTAAGATGCCAGGAGATCCTACTGCATCAGCCTCCTGAATAGTTGGAACTATGGCATGTGTCACATATCTATTTTAGAGTAAAAAGTGGTTATCTCCAAAATAATGCCTGGTCTTTTCCTCCCAAGTCAGGGTTTTGATGTATGCCTATGGTGACAGTAATGACATTAACAAAAGAATGAGTTTCAAATATCTATATAAAGTGTAAACGTTTTGTAGTTTTAAGAGTCATCAAAAAGAATGAGTTGCTATGAAAAGCATAAACTACTGATAACTGACAATAACACCAATTATTGAGAGATACATAAAAAAGTTGTTATGTCAGCTAAAAAAGCTGTGTATTGCATGTACTTAATGATGTCTGATTGTGTACAGGAGCAGCAAAAAGAATGTTAAAACAAAAAGATGAAAGGCATAAATGTATATATCTACTCCTGTGGAGATTAGGTTACCTAAAAAATTTCAAAAGTGGTTATGAATCTGCCTCCCCTGACTTTCTTGTGATTTCCTGGGGGGAGGTAGCAGTACTTAAAAACGAGTTAAAGGTAGGGCAAGTGTGGTGGCACACGCCTACAATCCCAGCCCTCGGGAGGCTGAGGCAGGATGGTTGCTTGGAGTTTGAGGCCAGTCTGAACTGTGTGGTGAAACCCTGTCTCAAAAGGACAAGGCAAAAATAAACAACAGACTCAGCAATAGAGTAAGTTAGAGGCGTGTACAGCTGACATTACCAGACATATATGGTCTTTCTGTCCAAATCAGAGGTAGTTTTTCATTTATCCCTTCCTGCTGCCTAGAAGAAAAGGCAGGGTTTTACAAAATCCACTGGCAGAAGCTGGGTTGGAGTTGGTCCCAAAGGGGAGAGATTTGCACATGTGAAGCTTTGCTTTTCTTCTTTTTGGCCCTACATTATCAGAGTATGATCCACCATGATCCACAGAAGAGACCTTCTGCAGCAGATTTGATCAGTAATCCAGTTCTCCGGCCCTCCCTGATAAAGAAGGAGCTCCAGCAGCAGCTAAACCTGGAAAAGTCTAAGACAGCCACCCTGGAAAGGTAGCCTGGGGTGTTAGAGTCAAGAAAGAATCTGTTGCAAACTCTTCACAACTATCAAGCCAGCTTTTTGTGCCTCCACAGATTCACATTTGTGTGTACACAGATTCACATTTGTGTGTGTAATCTGTGTGGTCATACATAGGCTCTGTGAAGGTCTTTGTAACATGAAGCTGGGCAGCCCTGTAGTTAGCAGTTTGAGAGAAAGTTCCAGGTTATGTAAAGGAAGAAAGAGGGAGGAATACAGTGAAATTCCACTGGTCTAAAGCACTTAGAAGTTCTGAGAGTCACAAATAAATGATGGTGATCAACTAGTGAAAGGGTACCTTAGCCATGTAGAGATACTAATTTGGAAATCCATCACGTTTCAGGGGTAGGCATGCAGGCACACTGTCCTGGCATGTGTTCAGATAACACATTTTTTTTTCTGAGCATATTAATCTTTCATGTAGGCTGGCATTCTTTTATTAACTCATTCATTAAACAAATTGTGGATTAATGGTATGAGGTTAGAGTAGAGGTCAGGCAGTGATTGGTGGTGTTCTGAAGAAAATTTTAAGTGATCTAGAAATACAATAGAAAATTAAAAAATGGTCCTTTCTTGAAATAAACTTATAAGTCCATCTTCTCTTGGAATCAAAATCCATCTTCGGTTAGTTTGAATGGAATGTAACCTCCATGATAAGCAAGGGACCACCGTATCCTGTATCTCTGCCCCAAGATCCCTTCATTCTTCCATGACCGCAATGTGTTTGTAGCCCGTAATAACATCAGAAGCTCTTTCCCCCAAGGTCATGGCCTGTGGGGCTGGCCTGCCTCATCAGCCACATTAAGGGAATAAGTATGTCATTTTCTGTTGGTGCATCTCACACCACCCATGATGCATTTGTCCCAATCATCTGTAGGCAATGAATAAGCCAGTTCCCATGTTGATCATTCCATTTATCAATAACTGTCTCGCAAAAGCAATGTACACAGGACAGGATGAGGTGGGCTTATCCATCCATACAGATCCAACACTCCTCCTTGGTCAGCTGCTTCACCCTTCCCATCCAAAGGCTAGCCTGGCAAGATGTTACAGAAGATGAGTTTTTATGGGTTCTTTAGAGGCAGAGCTCTGAGGCACCTCTCCTGCTGCTTGACCTGTGATGTCTTTATACAGTTGAATGAACTGGTACACATGCACTGTGATGTTCCTGCAATGCTGTGTTGGTTAATCTTGGTACAGACCACCCAGGCAACCACTTTCTAAAAGGTAAAGGAATCAAAACCAGGTTGTACCTCCAAGAGAGATTTTTCCTGGCCAGTAGCCACTGTAGCAGTTACATCACTGAGTTCAGCTACTCTCCCAAGAAATTCTTCCTAAAGGAGCTACTTTCTCTAACCAGTGTGACAGGATTTGCTGTCTTTTCTGGTAACTTGTTAATAACTAGCTGCACTTAATCTGAAATTTGCTGTCACTTGATGAAATGATGTCCCTTACAATCCAGACAGGGGTGTTACATAGGCTTTCGTGGGTTCAAGGCATCGTGGGGCCTGTGGCCTGCCAGTGGAAGCAGGGCCACTTATTTTTTGCTCTAGTTTTGAGTTCTGTTGTCCCGTATTAGAAACCAAGCACTCATCCATATATGTTCTTCTCAAGGATATCTTGTGAAAGTGTAGTGTATGTAAGTTGTGAAAGAAACTGTGGGTATCCAGTTAACTATCGCCAGTCAGTGTCCGTGATGGGAAAGACAGCATCTTCCAAGTATCTAGGGCCCAGCAGCCCATTTCACAAATGGCTGCATAACACATCTAGGCATGTGGGCTGCACGGTCTCTGAGGGTAAAGACTCTGTTGTTGTGTTGTAGAAGCTGCCACTGATTAGGAATCATTCCATCTAAGCGAGTGGCTGTATTGCAAGAAGACTTTTTTTACAACATCACCGGGGTCATGGAGTGTTGACCTGTGTCACTGTCATATATAGAAAGCCTGAAGAATACATTCACTTAAACTTTTAGTTTTAAAGACCACTTATGACCCTGTAAATAGGATCTGGGATACTGAATCTATCAGGTACAATAGCATATGTATGTCATCTTTTTCTTTTTTTTTTTTTAAGAATTTTTTATTTTATTTATTATTTTAATTCTTGTTTCAGAACCTGTGTTTGTTTATTCACTCATTTTTATGGCCGGCTCAGCCTGCTCCCAGGGCAGGGCTGGTGCATCAGGTGGTGCCAAGGATTGAACTGAGGTCCATGAAGCCGCCCAAGCTTCCCCAAGCAGGCGCTTTTAGACCACTGAGCCATCCTGCCGAGCCCTGTCATCTTTTTCTTATAGCAAGCATAAACAGAGGCTGAATTTTCTACTCTACATGTACCTTACGATTGTTCCCATAAAAGTAAAAGGGAAGCCCATCTTTCATGAGATTGGAAATACTGTCTGTGGTTGGGGAAGAGTTAACATATGTTTTTCCCTTTTGACTGCAGGGAACTAAGCGAAGCCCAATAGACCCTGTTCTTCTAGGGAGGCAGCCGCTATGGCGATCCTGAGGGCTAAGACAGCCAAACAGAATCAAGAAGCACTAAATACCTGGAGGATGAAAGAGCTTCACCTGGGGGTAATCTTGCCCATAAAAACTCACTTCACACCAGCCTACTTTAAATTATAAGCCCTGAAGAAAGATACTGATTATCTAGCTTCTTACACCATGGAAAAACTGACCAACTTGAAAGCCCAAGATTTCAAAAGTCACTGTAACATACCACATACAGCCAAGATAAAAAAAAAAAAACCACTAAAGCTTCTTACTAGAAATGGTCTCAGGTGCAATAACAGGTAGCCAGAAGTTGTCTGCTCTTCACGCGGACTTTCTTTCCTGGGCAGTCATTGCCAACAACGTTGATCATTCTGGCAGGAGCTTGAATCACCTGGAAGCCGCAGACACCATAAGCTGTTCACTGGAGCAGAGCCCTGAGTCCGGATTTGTAGTAGCTGGGAAACAGAAGCGGAAGTGCTTAAGCAGAAGCTCATACCCTCGTGAACTGGGTGCCAATTTCTTCCTGATTACTCTGTTGCTAATGCTATCTATGAACAACTTAGATACTTTATATATTTTATGATGAATGAGAATATGTGGGTCTCTGAACTCAAAGAAAAAAAAAAAAAACAGCCTTGGACTCGGACTAAAATTGCTCTTGCCAATTTCTCACCAAAGATCTCAGGGAGGAATAAAACTTGGCTTGAGTTGAAGAAAGAACCTAGAAGATCATGTGCGTGGATTTTCACAGTGCTTTCCGTGGTTTAGGATGCTCTTCCCAGCAGAGTTGCAGCCCCTCTGAGGAATGATGGTTTGCTTAGTGTACTTTGCATGTGGAGGCAGCCTCACTGAGACTATATTTATGAAATGAATGGCTCCACCATTATGTGAGGGGGGTAGAAATAAGACCAAGAGAGCATGGGTACACCTGAGTGGGTTGTTCACCTGGAAAGCAAAAGCTGTGGAAATAGAGGGCTCCGGGGGAAGTTGATGTGGCTTTGATGACTCAATGTGTTTTAACTCTGTCGTGGCCTTTTAATAGCTTGGACTTCAGACAGCACTACCTTCTCTCGATTTTGGCAGAATTTGGCTTCATTTTCTGTGACTTTTTAAAAAGCATATTTTTAACCAAATCCTTTTCTGTGTACATTTTAAAGGATATTATTCATAAATAAAGGTTCTCTTTTTCAAAGATGAATATGGGCAAATCATACTTTATGACCAAAAAAAAAAAAAAAAAAACCTAAGACATTCATGTTGGAAAATATTTTGTGAACGAGGAGGTAAAGGAGTTTATTTTAATTAAAGGTGAAATTGGATTTCATGACACGATAATACAATAACAAATTGCTCCAAGTATAAGATAATGGGTATAATCAATTCTCTAATCCATATTAGCATGTAAAAGATATATTTTTATACAATGGAATAGTACCTAGCCATAAAGGATAAACTTGAGAAAAGGATAAAATGTAAAATACTGTGAAAACGGAAGCAAATATTTAAAAGGAAAATGAAGTAGGATCAAGGAAAGGACAAAGGAGAGAAGATAAGAGGGAGAAAAATGCAAGGTGTAGCTATACTATTAGCATCTCTTAGTTCACCAAAAAGGTTCATGATAATACCTGACTGGAGAATACCCTGATCCTCGAGTCAGGGGCATACAGCTTGTTCCATGGAGCTATTAAAGATTGCGGGGCTATAAGCATGGGCACAACACATACGTTGTGATTGGGTGTTTTTCCTTAACGTGTCTAAAAATGTAGTATAGGATCTGATAGCTCGGACTTATAGTGTGATTCAAACACTGGGATTGCAGGTATGTGCTACCACGCCCAGACGCCCAGGCTCATTAGCCAGGTCAGCATGTCCCGAGGGCGGGGCCAGCTTGGCATGCCATGGGTTGAATCTAGTCCCTGAATCTGAATCTGCCTAAGCAGTGGCTTTAATCTGCTTAGCTATCTGGCTGGCCCAGTGTTGAACTTTTTATTTCACTCTTTTTTTTCCCCCAACATCTATGCTTTTATTGTAATTTTTGACAATCAGGCACCTGGCCCATGTGAGAGGGGAGGGTGGGGGAGAGAGTCCAGGGCCAGGGGGAGGAGTCCTGCTTTATAGGTAATAAAGCTCCAGGTTCATTCCATCATGGATTTCATAGTCCCAAGAGACATGTGGTCCTTAAAAATGGCGTACCACTTCTTAAGAATGATCTTGTGCCAACGGGTGCCAGTTTGGGCTGCAGTCAGCTGACCACTATACCTTTGAACTGCGTAGGGAAACCCTGTACCAAAAAAGTAAATATTTTTTATTTTATAATTTAATTACTTTTAATAAGAAATATCAATATGATAGTTTCACAACACAGTAGTACAATCGCAATTATTGACACATTGCATACTGTCCTCAATAATAATACAGAGCACAGGGTGTGGACATGATACATTTTCTAGTTCATATTGGTAATAAAATAAATAATTTTTAGAAAGAGTGTTGCTTCTAGAATTGCTTTAGAAAGTGGTGAGAATGATGCTTACATATTTTAGAAGCAATGAGAATATTTTAAGGGGGACTTACAACAATGCATCTTCTACTCCTGTGACCTTGTTCATAAAGGACAGGAATGATTCTGTAAGTGTTCAGGATAATAGGGAATATTTCATGGGACATTAATGGCAATGTGTCTTACTGTAATAAAAACATTTTTAGTTAAAAATAAAGATCAGTAAACTGAAGTTAATTATAAGTACTGTACTTAAGATTACCACTAGGTCAGGCCCGGCAGGATGGCTTAGTGGTCTAAAGCTTTCCTGCTTAGGAAAGCTTGGGCGGCTGCAGGGACCGTGGTTAGATCCCCGGCACCACATGCTGTGCCAGCCCTGCCCTCAGGGCTGGCTGAGCCGGCCATAAAAATAAATAAACAAACAAAAGTTCTGAAACAAGAAAAAAAAAAAAAAGATTACCACTAGGTTAACACATCGTCAGGCATGCGAAGTCTCTCAATTGAAAAGAGGTAAAGGAAAAGCAGATTTTGAAAACACTGATTGAATCCTTATAAAATGCCTTATTCCTTAAAGGCAGGAAACTAAAATTAAACAGTTCCAGTTTTGATTCAAATAAACTTTAAGCAATGTTTTGATATACCTACTTTAATTTTTTTCCCCAATATTTGAACTACTTTTATGTTTTGGAAAAAGCTAAGTTGATAAAAACATGTATAGATCGGGGCACTGCCTTTCTGTGTCTCGGGTTCCAATGTGGCTCAAGTCTGTATTTAATTTTAAATATTTTGTACCTCATAGATTACTTACATTAATTTTGAATTTCAGAACTATTACATTGAAATTATTTTGACTGCCAATTTTTTGTCTACGCCCACTATCCCCAAATTCTACACCTTCAGCTCTTGCTCTACTCATTTGTTTTCCTGCTTCTCTTAGGGCAGTGGTTCTCCACCTTTCTAATGCCGTGACCCGGCAATACAGTTCCTCATGTTGCGGTGACCCCAAACCAACAAATAATTTTGGTGGCTACTTCAAAACTGTAATTTTGCTACAGTTATGATTCGGAACGTAAATACCTGATATGCATTATGTGTTCTCATTGCTACAAATCAAACAATTTGTGATTAATCACAAAAACAAGATTTAATTATGTCTTGAGAAATATTTACTACTAATTCCAATAGATAACATTTCACCATGGCATAGCATGGGTTTAAATATGTATTTGCCAATGGCTTTAGGCGACCCCTGTGTTTTGGTCGTTTGATCCCCACCCGGGGCACGACCCACAGGTTGAGAACGGCTGTCTTAGGGGTTTGGCAGGACTGGGCTGGGTTCTTTCCTCCAGAGGGTGAAGCTTGTCTATATTTTTCTCCCACTTTGTCCTCCCTTGGGCCGGACTGAGGTTCTCACAGATAATTTCATCTCAAAGGAACTTGACCATTGATGAAATCACCGCTTGGTGGCGTTGATCGCTCCACTTCCGCTTGGACAGGCGCTTCTGGAACTCGAAGACTAAGGGGAGTTGTTTCTCGCCGTTCCAGCCGGCAGCATTTCTGCAGCGCACACTGAGTGAGCGCTTTCTCCTTCCGGTCGCGAGCCTGACGTCCTCTGTGCGCCGGAAGCGGTCTGCTGGCTGGAGGTGTTGAGCCGTGGCGCGTCAGGGGAAAGAGGGAAGAAGGGGCTCCGCCAGTGGTGTGTGGCTTCTGCGCGCGTCGGCGGGGAGACTGCCATAAGGGCGTCTGGCCAGCGGTGTGTTGCAAGTGCGCACGTCGGTGGGGAGACTGTGCTTTAAGGGCGTCTGGCCTTTCTCTTCCAACTCGTGAGGGGGATTTTGGGCTGACCTCCCGCTCTCCCATTGCTTCGGGTGAGAGCGCCACTTGTGAGAAAGGTGCCTGCCCATCCGGTCGGGGAGGTAGGGGAGCCACGGTCGTTGCGCTGCTTGGTCGGGAATGAGGCTTTTTATTTTTACTCCCCCCCCCACCCTGCAATCACATCTCAGATTTTAAGCCCCTTAATGATGTAATAGGTATTGAGCCCTTACCACGAGCTGCTAGGAACCGTTTTGAAAGTTTAGAGTAACAACGGTACCTTGGTTCATGCATTTGACTCTTTTCCAAGGTTTTGGTCACAAACCGAGGTGGATTAAAACCGAATCAAATACAGTGATTAGATTCCGTATTGGCCTTATGGGAAAATTAGATTCGGATTGAATAGCAGTGAATAAATTGGACAAAATACCACCCGTATGGAAGCTTGCATATCAATAAAGTATGACAATGGAAAGCGAAGTTAACTCAGATTCAGAGGTGTTTTTTTTTTTTTTAAATTGGAGGAAGTGGCATCAGCAAGACTTAAGATGTTTGGGGTGAGGGTATCCAGTTTAGATGGGCAAAAATGGGTTGTTCAAGTCCCAGACTATAATCCCAGCACTGGGGAGGCTGAGGCAGGAGGATTGGTGAGAGTTCGAGACCAGCCTGGGCTACAAAAGTGAGCTCAAGGCCAGCCTCAACTGCATAGTGAGACGCTGTCTCAAAAAAGACAAAAAAAAAAAAAAAAAAATCCCAGACTATATAAAAATACGAATTTAGGACTAAGGAAATTATGCTTTTGGTATAAGATGCAGTATTTAACTTTTCTTTCTTTTTGTTTTGTTTCTTCAGGAAGAACCTAAAAATTAGTTTGTAAAAAAGAAAACAGGAGACATGCTTTTTGGAAGACCTGTGTTACAGGTAGTCATTTTGCTATAAGTACTGGGCTGTGTTGTCACTGTAGGGATCAGATTTCTTTAGGCTTGTGACTGCAAGGACCTTTAGCCTACTCACTGCTCCGAGGGTTCTCCTTTGATAGGGAGTGCTGGGAGTGGATTTTGTTAATATCAAATGTTTAGTGTATAAATTTTCAAATTTACTCATCTGTATAATAGTCACTAGTTTTTACAACACTATGTTACTTGGATTAAATCCGAGATTTGGGTGTGGTGGTATACACCTGTAATCCTAGCACCTGGGAGGCTGAGGCAGGAGGATCCCTGTGAGTTCAAGGCCAGCCTGGGGCTACATAGTGAACGATGGACAACTCTCACTACCTAGGGAGCCCCTCCCTGTTTCATAAACAAAACAAAAGACCCATAGTTCAAGCATGTTTTACAAGGCAGGTGATTCTTTTTCTGACTCTTCACTGCCTCTGTCACTCACTGCACCCCTCTCACATCTTGCTGTGCTGAGGAAAGCAGTTCAGGTCTCAGCAGAAGCACCGATTCAGTGCCCTCAATTGATTCTGGCTCCTCATCCTGCCACTCTGGCCAGCCTTGCTAGCCCAAGTTGTCATTTTTCCTTACAGCATTTAGCTGCCAGGCTCTGTAGATTCTCCTTTATGGCATCCTCTTATGACTCCCTAGCCTCCTGTTAGAACTAGTGAGCCCTTGTTTCCTCGTTGCATCCAGCTTGTCAAATTTATATTGTTAGATCTCTCCTTAAGCTACATTTATTTTTAATCTTTTTAAAATATAGTGAAATGCGGAAACGTTACGACCATCTTGATAATAGTACAATAGTACAATATGTCTAAAACCGAATAGAGAAATCTAAAAGTTCAGTTTCAAAGATCATCCCAGTTAAGCCTCAGAAGATAGCTCAGCAGCATAAGTACCTGTTTGGCAAACATAAGGTCCTGTGTTTGATCTCGGTACCAGAAAAACCAAAACCAAAAAAAGCATTCAAGTTAAACAATCCTTTCTGCCATTCTAGTATGTTTTGATTTTTGTATGTGCCTAACATGAGACACACTATTACTCTTTTAGACTAGTTTTGATGCATCTGTCCACTTAAATCAGTCTTGTTTTAAACACAGTGTAGACACTAGCAGTTGGATTCTGTGAGGTACAACTTTATTTCTAATACCTCCTTTATCCTAAAGCGAATGACAGGAATAAGTGCTTGTTTGATGGATATTTTTGCGGGGGGAGGAGCAGGGCCATACTGTGTAGCTCAAGCTGGTTTTGAACTCACTCTGTAGCCTAGGTTGGCCTTGAACTTGTAGTGATCCTCCTACCTTGGCCCCTGGAGTCCTGGGCTTATAGGCAGGCCCTATCATGTCTGGCAATTTTGATGGATTTTCTGAGAACTGTTTCTTTGACAAAACATCTGGCTCTGAACACAAAATCCCATGGATGTGTACTCCAGCTTTTGTGCCAGCCCTTGCCCAGAATGTTTTTAGGAGGCAGCAGAGGGTAGTGGGAACAGCTGCCATGTCAGACACCCTGGCTTCCAGTCTTCATCTGTTGTTCAGTTTCTTCTGCTCTAAAGTGGGGGATAACTGTACATTATTTGTACATATTTGATTTTAGGATTAAATAATACCAAGTAAAACAGCTGTTTTTTTTCAGTAATGGCAGCTGACATACACATTGAATGCTGGTCTTATATGGCAGTGACTGCCCTGTTTCAGTGGTTGTGTGACTTGGATGTCATCTCTTTGCACTTGGCCAGATTCATAATACTATTTCTCTTTGTCCCAGTAGGTATTTATAGAACTTTGGGCTAAGCTTAGTGTAGAAGTCCTTTAGTTTTTGCAATAGTATTGTGAAGTAGATGCTACTATCTTTTGGGCCATTTTTAACTAGGCATTTTAGGCTAATTACATTTGTTTTTTGTTTTTTTGCGGTACTGGGGATTGAACCTGGGACCTTGCATGTAAGAGGCAGGTGCTTATGCCACTGAGCTATCTATCTGGCCATAGGCTAATCACATATGTAGTATCTTTTAGAATGCTAGCTTTTTAAAAATATCCAACAACAACTCTTAGGACAGGTTGGATTTACAATCACTGTCATGCTCTGTATTGTGGAAGTTGTACCATTTTTATTTTGCCTTTATGTGTACATACAGAAGTGCCATAATCAGGAGTATTACCATAAAGAAGCAGGAAAAGATAACTTTTGGACACACACTGTACTTTCTTTGTGATCTTAGCTTTTGTAGTCAGCTGCTCTGAAAGCTTGACCCTTCTTTCTGTGTACCTTGGGAAAACACTGGGAGATCTTCTAAAACTGTTCTCTTCTGGGTTTTAGAGGAGCTACTGACTGAGGGCTGAATGGTGTAATCGGGCCTCCGTAGACGGGCGTTTGCGTTTGCATTTGTCTTTCCTTTTTTTTTTTTTTTTTTTTTTTTTTTTTTTTTTTTTTTTTTTTTTTTTTGTTTAATTTTTTAAATTTTAAATTTTATCATTTTTAATAAGAACAATAAGACAGTTTCAAAACACGTGAGTAGTACATTCTCAATAATTGGCACATTGCATAGTGTTGTCTTCATAATAGTTATACAGAGCATCGGGTGTAGACATGAAGAATTTTCTGATCGATATTGGTAAGAAACCAGAAAAGTAAAAAAAAAAAAAAAAGAAAAAGAGGAAAAAAAATAATTTCTCTTTGAGCTGAGGGGAAGTAGCTGTATACACAGTCCAGTGTTCCTTATTTGCATTGGGTTACCAGTGAAACAGGCAATGTTGAAGGTTGTTGATGTAGCCTACTTGCAAGCGTTTGCCTTTCCTGAAAATTTGAAAACTTGTCCTTCATTTGTTCTTCAGGTGCTTCGTCAGTTTGTGAGGCATGAGTCTGAAGTGGCCAACAGTTTAGTTCTTGAAAGATGTAAGTAGCCAATTTCTTTTTTTTTTTTTTGTCTTTTTGAGACAGGGTCTTGCTATGCAGTTGAGGCTGGCCTTGAGCTCACTTTTTTTTTTTTTTTTGTGGGACCGGGGTTCAAACTCACGACCTTACACTTGCCCAGCAGGCACTTGTGCCTCGGAGCCATCTCCCCAGCTCCATTGAGCTCACTTTTGTAGCCCAGGCTGGTCTCGAACTCTCACCAATCCTTCTGCCTCAGCCTCCCGAGTGCTGGGATTACAGGCGTGAGCCACCACACCCGGCTAGTAGCCAATTTCTGAGTGTACAGTGTTCTGAAAGTGCTGTGGAGGACGTAGCTCACTAGGAGCAGTATCACAGCTTTATTCCTTAGATCTTGGCTGTGCCCATCAAGCTGTGGTGACTGACGATGAACTGTTCCCTTGTACTGCCAGCCAGACACTCTTTAGTCTTTTCCTCATTGTCCTGCTGCTGGAATGTCCTTAAATCTTACTTGGTTATCTGAATCCTCTAAGGTTCTATTAGATTGTGAAAGATACTATTTCACAAAAATAATCCCTTCTGAAAAAGGAGTTTTAAATCTTGGATTTCTTTTTAGTTCCAAGTTTTTTTTTTTTTTGTGGTGCCAAGGATTGAACTCAAGTACTTAGGCCACTGGCCACTGAGTTATATCCCCAGCACCTGAGCTCCAAGTCTTTTGGAAAGATATTTTAAAGAAGAATTAAAAGCTAGATGTGGTGCATGCCTAGTCCTAGCACTTAGAAAGCTAATGCAAGAGGATTGCTGGGAGTTCAGAGACATCCTGTGCTACATAGTAAGTTTAAAGCCAGTCTAAACTACACACTGAGCCCTGTCTTTAAAAAAAGAAGAAGAAAGCAAGTTTGTTTTATAGGACTGCTTTCTCTGGCCTGCCTACCCTTTCCACCCACCCTCTTCCTCTGCTCTTTCTCTTCCTTCCCGCCTCCTTTCTTCTTCCTCTCCTCTTCCCCCTTCCTCTTTCCCTTCCCCTCCTATTCCCTCCCATTCCTTTTTTGGAGACAGGGTCTTGCTGTATAATTCAGACTGGCTTTAAACTCACAGGAACCTTCCTGCTTCAGCCTTCCAGTGCTAGGATTATAGGCGTGCACCACCATGCTGGGCTTCTTTCTTGCCAACTGTTCCCCTAACATTTGCTTGCCCCTTTCTTTGCTGATCTTCTAGAACTTGAGATTTGTTCAGTGCAGGAGATGGAAAATGGTGCAGTATCTATAGTTACTTCTTTTCTGGGTATTTCTCTGTCAGGCCTGTGGATTTCTTATGTCTTCTCTATGTGCTATAACAAATCACCATAGACTGCAAGGCTTCAACACAAGGCATTTTTTGCAGTTCCAGAGGCTGGAAGTCCAAGGTCAGGGTGCTAGCCTGCCTGACTCTTGCTGATGATCCCCTGGCCTGCAGATGGTTACCTTTTCACTGCATCCTTTACGTGGCTGAGAGAAGGAGAACTCTGGTCTCTTTCTCTTTATAAGGATACTGCTCCCATCATGTAGCTGCGCAGGGAGGCCCACTTGCACATACGGTGCTACTGGGCTTAGGGCTTCAACATAGGAAGTTGGCAGGAAATAAGCATTCAGTCCCTAGCAGATTCTCAGTGTCACTTTGTCCCCACATTGCATTTTAGCACTGAATCGTGTGCAGTTGCTTGGGCGAGTGGGTCAGGACCCTGTCATGAGACAAGTGGAAGGAAAAAATCCAGTCACCATATTTTCTTTAGCAACAAATGAGATGTGGCGGTCAGGGGACAATGAAACGTTCCAGATCGGTGAGTATGAAAGATGGGTTTTAAGCTTAGCAGCGGTTAATACGTGTTATTTATTGCCAGTTGTCTTAACTAGAGATAGGCTACTTTTAGACAAGGTCTGTCTTTTGATTCTGTTCTATTTAGAAATTGTTATGGGTGTTTTAAATGTATTTTTTAAATTAGTGTATGTTTACAGAACCCTGCATTTCAGTGTGGTGTTTTCATACACTCATGTAACATTTGGATCACATCCATCCCCTCAGTGACCTCCCTTATACTTTGCACCCCTTGTGCATTTGGTCTTTCTGAGCATGATGTCTTTTGGTGTTTGTCCAGAGCATTTATTTGTTTCTTCTTTTTTTTTAAAGTACATATCTGCAGTGCATGATGATTATATTCATTTTAGGAAGTTGATACATTTATATAACACTCCTTAATTCTTTCTGTTTTTTTTTTTTTTTTTTTTTTTTTTTTTTTTTTTTTTTTTTTTTTTTTTTTTTTTTTTTTTTTTTTTTTTTTTTTTTTTTTTTTTTTTTTTTTTTTTTTTTTTTTTTTTTTTTTTTTTTTTTTTCTTTCTTTCAATCCCAGTCCCCTTTTGTCTAGGGTGTTTGTAATCTTGTTTTCTATTTTTGTGACTCAGGTGATGTTAGTCAGAAGACAACATGGCACCGAATATCAGTGTTTCGGCCAGGCCTTAGAGATGTAGCGTATCAGTATGTGAAGAAGGGGTAAGTATGAGAAGGAATGAATGATCTTTTGGATTTAAGAGTTTAAAGAGCTGATAACAAGTGACCTCCGGACAAGGAACTGATTTATCCTTTGGCATGGATCGGTGATACTTACGAATTCCTTAATAGCATGTTTTGAGAGAGAGAGAGAGAGGGAGACACTACTTAAAAAGTGTACAAGACGTGTTAAGCTTTTTAGCCTTCTGAGAACTTCCAGTTTAGGGTAAATCGGTAGACACACAAGCAGAAGTAGGGGAGACCAGAGAAGGCCGTCTTTCATGTGCCCTCCCAGCCTTTGCTCTTGGAGGAGCGGCAGCACACACTTTGAGGAGGTCCCATGCTTCCATGAGCAGGAACCATGGGGGTGGCGCTTTACTCCTTGGCCTCTGTATAACACCTTGGAAGATTTGACAGCGATATGCTGAGTTACTATAGTATTGTTCTCACAGTTACTGTATTTGGGGATTTTCTGTAGACTTAATAGTTTCCCCATTGCAATAGTTGGCTTGACTATTAATATGAAAAGTACCTAAATTCTCAGAAAGATGGAAAAAGGTATTTAACAACAGTTGTGTTATTATGTGCTTAAAAATGTATCTGTTTTATAAAAATAAAACATTTCATGAGCCAGGTGTGGTGGTGCACACCTGTAATCCCAGCACTCGGGGCTGAGACAGAATTACCACGAATTCAGGGTCATCTGGATTATATGAGCAAATTTAAGGCTGGTCTGCACTACATAGTGAGACCCTGTCTCAGAAACCCCAAGACTAAAATCGCTAGTCATGAAAAATAATTTCAACAGTGATGAAAATTTACATTTTTTAAATATCTGCATAACATTTTCTTTGTATATATCACCACTGCCTTTATGTAAGTAGGGATGTTTTCATATACACCTGTGTGAATACATAAGAGATACTTAAAGGAATATGTCGATGTGTAGTTTGGCTTTCTGATTGGTAAGTGTGTCTGTCTCTCTTGGTGCCCCATCGTTTCACCACTATGTCTCCTTTCTGTGTTTTTGTAGTAGTGATGGATGCTGAAACCTGGTGCCACAGGATCATTTTCTACCCTTCTTCATCATAGTTATGACCACTTCTGAGTTCAGCCTTTTATATAGAGTAGCAGTAGTCATCAACTCTGATACACTAAGTTGAAAAACTTTGGTTTTTAAATTTTAATAGTCGGGGGGCTGGGAAGATAGCTCCGAGGCACAAGTGCCTGCTGGGCAAGTGCAAGGTCGTGAGTTCGAACCCTGGTCCCACAAAAAAAAAAAAAAAAAAAAAAAAAAAAAAAAAAAAAAAAAAAAAAAAAAAAAAAAAAAAAAAAATTTTAATAGTCTTTGACAATAAAGTCATAAGCTTCACCTAGAAGGGAACTAATAAAGTAAAATCAATGTATCCACTAGAGTCCCAAGTCACAGGTTAAAGTTGGAAATCATCTTAGAGAGTTAAAGAATGTTACTACGGAAGTTACTCTTCCATTCTTCACAGCAAATTACTTTTTGCTTTCAAACTTCCATACAGAGACTAGCAGAAGGGTGAAAACATTGTCCATTTGACCTGTGCATATCCAAGTCTATTTTTACATTGTATTTCAGTACTGTTAATTTTGAACTTTGAAAAACAGCAAAAACCATGAAAATGTGTGTAATTATTTATCGCATCCTTGGCGCATTCTCATTACCACCTCCCCCTTGACTCACTCTTGCAATGCCTTTTAGGATCTCCAAGCTAAAACAAATGTTATTCAATCAGGTCTCGAGTTTTTGTGGAAGGAAAAGTAGACTATGGTGAATACATGGATAAGAACAACGTGAGGCGGCAAGCAACAACAATCATAGCAGGTCAGAAGCTGTTCTTATTTTTCCTTCTTTGAAAGCCAGTCAGTTGTAAATAAACAGCTGGGGCTGTAAGTACCAGTGCCTGTGAAACTATGGACTTCAGAAGAATTTTATAACAGCTTTTTCTCTTTGCTGAGTATCCATATTATATCTATTCCTTGAGAAGATCGTTTCTTCACAGTTTTAATTCACAGGTAACTTCGAAGTAGAGTATATAATTGAATTGTTCATGCTAGTACTTGTGAGGGTCAGAAGAATTTAATCTTAGGGTCTTTTTGAAGACCATGTCCTGATGGGTATGGTGGCACATGCTTGTAATACCAGTGCTTGAGAGGCTGGGGCAGGAGGATCACTGTGAGTTCAAGGCTACCTTGGGGTACATGATTAAGCCTAGTCTTAAAACCAGAGATAAGACCACACTTTAACCAGGGAGAGTTGTGTGCCAAGACAGCTGCATTAGTGTGTGGTACTAGAAGTTGGTGGGCTTATTCTGATCCTTTTTAGAAATTCATGTGAAATTTATGTACAAATGTAAAAAAAATTTTTTCTTAAAAACAAAACAAGAGATTCAGAAAAGAAAGACATATAAAACTTGAAGGGTATATATAAGAAGACATTCCTGTAGCAGAGCTTTCAAACTTTAGGAAAAGAATCTTGAAAGCAGTATAATCCTTTGACCTTTGGCTTTGAGAAGTTTTTAGCATTAAATTATTATGCTATGTTTGGGTTAGTGGACTGTAGGTATTCTAGCCATTTAATACCCACTGTCTTACTAAAAATACATGGATAAACTATTTAATATGTTTCTATTGAAATGTTTATATTCTTTTTTCGAAACTTGTTTTAATATTTTCATTTCTTCCTCAAAAATGTATCTTACTGTACTATGTAGTTAAGAATTTTTAATAGCCACTCCTGTGTAGCTTTAGAGCTTTGGTTCCAGGAGCCCCTGTAGGTAGCAAAGCCTGTGTATGATCGAGTCTGTTATGTAGAACAGTGCAGTCTTTCTGGATCACATACACGCATGCTCCTGTGTACTTTCAGTCATCTCTGGCTTCCTTACTGTCACTGACAGTAACGTAAAGTCTTTGTGGTTGTTTCCCACATTGAAACTGGGGATTGAACTCAGGCCCTAGTGTTTGCCAGGCAAGTGCTTATTGTACTGAGCTATCTCCCCAGCCCCTCACCGCATGGTTTAGTGAACAGTGGCAAGGAGAAGTCTGCATGTACAGTGCACATAGTAGTGGCTTGCAAATATTTTTGTTACATTACTGATTGAATTTGTGGAATTGTAACCTATGAATATTGAGGGCTGAGTGCACATAAATTTTAAAAGTTGTTTTTAGAAGTTCTGGGATAGGCTCTAAATGATTTGTTTCTTCTTGGCTGAATTGTCATTGCAGTTGCTTTTAGTGCCCAACTGAGATCATTTTCAATATATTGGGAATAAATTTTTTTAATGAGGTAGATCAATGATGGGGAACCTTTTAGAGCTTTTAATGATGCTAACAGCTCCCCCAAACAGCCTTCCACATCATAGGCACCATAGATTTGCCATTGCTCTGATAGATGATGCTTTTATGTCTTGGGTAGATTGCTTAGGTTAATAATTATTTATTAACCCTTAATTTTTTTATCGATAAAAAAAAATCAAGAAATTTATTTGTAGAAAACAGTGAATAGAAATGAATAGCATGGCCGATGTGGTAGTGCCTGTGTGTAATCCCAGCACACTGAGGCAGGAGGATCACTGTGAGTTTGAGTCTTGGCTACATAGTGAGTTCAGGGCCAGCCTGGCAGAGCAAGAACATGCCTCTAAAATAGCCTATTTGCAGTAATGTCTCAGTGTTTGTGTACAATAATATATATATTTTTTTTTTGTCTTTTTGAGACAGGGTCTCGCTATGCAGTTGAGGCTGGCCTTGAGCTCACTTTTGGAGCCCAGGCTGGTCTCGAACTCGCACCGATCCTCCTGCCTCAGCCTCCCGAATGCTGGGATTACAGGCGTGAGCCACCACGCCCGGCCTGTGTACAATAATATTGAGATATACTTTGTCTCAGTTTCTCTTCTTGTTGCTGAGGCAAACACCCAGCACCCAAAATGAAGGAAGGAAAGATTTATTTAGCTCACAGTTACTAGGGACCTGGCAGGATGGCTCAGTGGTCTAAGCGCCTGCTTAGGAACGCTTAGGCTGCTGCAGGGACCAAAGTTCAATCCCTGGCACCATGTGCTGCGCCAGCCCTGCCCTCAGGGCAGGCTGAGCTGGCCATAAAAATAAAACAAACAAACAAACAAACAAAAGTTTTGAAACAAGAAAAAAAAGTTCTTTGTACTAAATACAAGTTACTTACTGGAGGTTTCAGTCCATATTCAGCTGGCTCCAAAGCAGACTGGCACATGGCAGAGGCAGCAGTTCATGGCAGCAGCAAATAGCAGAGGAGCCAAGGGAAGAATAGCAGCAACAACGGCAACAGACAGGACAGGACCTCTGTCTCTTGTCTCTCTTGTTACATTCAGGCTATCTGCCCCAAGGCTGGTTGTAGCACACACACCCATAGTCTCAGCAGTACTAAGACCCATAGTCCCAGTGGATTATGAGTTAGTCTCAAACTCTGGAAGTCCCTGCCCCACTACTACTTGAGGCTTTTGTAGGACACCTAGACACAAATGATGGCATGCTCAAATCATTATCATGAAGTTGTTACTTAGAGGGGTTAGTAAAAAGTGTACCTCCCTCATTCAGATTCATCAGTTGTCAACTGAAGGACAGCTATTGCCTCTGGTTTTTGAGACAGGGTCTTGTTAAATAGTTATGGGATTGTAGGCATGTGCCACTATGCCAAGCTTTTGCCTGGATCTTTTTTAAAATTTGATACAGGGTCTTGCTATGCAGTTTAGACTTGTAGTGATCCTTTCTTAGCCTCCCCATCGCTGGGATTACAGGTATGTGCCACTGTGCCCAGTTTTGGTGGAAGGGTCCTGCAGGGCAAATGGTACTGGCGACCAAATTTAGGTCCTTGTGCTTGCCAGGCAGGTGCTTATGCCCCTGGATTGTCTCCCCAGCTCCTGTCTGAGTCATTTTAAGCAAATCCCAGATACTTGGTTTTAGTTGGTATCTCTGGAAGATAATGTATTTTTAAAAAAACATCAGTATAATACTATTATCACACCCATATTAAGGTATTATTAAACTTTTAAAACTAAATATCAAGTTTACTAAGTATTAGATTTTCTTGGTTGCCTCAGGAACATCTGTACATCGTATCATGTAGTTTATGCATCTTAAGTTCCTTTTGTGTTCATCTTACTGTTTGCTCCATAGCTGTCTTAACCAGTGCACATATTAGTGTTACAGTTTTTGTAAATAATGATCATAAATCTTTTCTCATGGTTTTGTTTGAAAGTATATTGACCTTGAAAACTAATAGAAGGATTTTCCTACCTTTTTTTTTTTTCTACTATAAATCAAGTATGTGGATACATTTAGGATCATTCAGGTCATTGTGTTGTTATGAACTAAACCAAATTGAAACATCTCAGTCAGTTTGCTTACCATTTGTTGGTTTTCTTTTCACTAGTTATCACTGGTATGGTTGGTGAATCTTACGTTCAGTGATGTGTGAAAGAAGAAAATAGAGATGAATTTGCTATTTTACACACAGTATTTTTTCTCTAGCATTTGTAGAACTTAATACTGACTACCAGTGGGTGGCACTCTTGACTTTTTGTACAGTAATGTCCAGTCATAATTTGTGAAGTATTTTTGGAATACTTATTTATTTATTTTTATTTTTTGCGGAACCAAGGATTGAACTCAGGCTCTTACACTTGCCAGGCAAGCGCTTATTCTACTGAGCGATCTCTCCAGCCCTATAATATAAGTTATAAAGTCATGGTCAGAAATTCAGGCACAAGATAATCTCTTTGTGGATAATTTTATGCTTAAAAGAGTTTAAAAGGACAGGCATGGTGGTGCATGCCTGTAATGCCAGCACTTGGGAGGCTGAGGCAGGAGGATCAATGTAAGTTTGAGACCAGCCTGGGCTACAGAAGTGAGCCCAAGGCCAGCCTGAACTGCAAAACGAGACCCTGTCTCAAAAAGACCAAAAAAAAAAAAGTTTAAAATCTGCAGCATCACATAAACTTTAAAGAAATACTACTTTATGTCTTCTCCTTTGCTTGTCTTTAGCTAACTTTCTCTAATAGCATTTGCAGAGTAGTATCTAGGTGTTTGGGTAAAAATTACTACTTTAATATTTGTTAGCAAAACTTCTCACCAAAATGGATACATAAAAGTCTTTTTGCTTTAAAGTTTAAAAATAAAATTTCCTAAACTTACTTACAGCATAAGTAGCCAGGCCTGGTGGCACATGCCTATAATCCCAGCACTTTAGGCAGAGGGAGGAAGATTGATGAGCTCAAGGCCAGTGTGAGCTACATAGTGAGACCCTGTCTCAGGAAACAGAACAGAAGAAAAGTCAGTCTGCAGTTCTGATAAGGATCCTCCTCAGTGTCTCTGTAAATGCAGCATGTAGAACCACTGCCTTCCGTAGAAGCGCATGCACCCTGGCTTCTGGCGTCTCTCAAACATTGCAGGCATCCCAAGTTTGTGGCCTGCTGCTGTAGAGGAAGTTCTTGCTGGGAAGTTTTTATCTTATATCTTCAGGAAAGACCAGAAATGCTTAAGCCCTTCTAGCAAAGTCTGCATTGGTGGACAGACAAAGGAGCCAACCTTTAGCTGCGTTTGTGCTTACTGCGTATGCTTCTCGTGAACGTAGCAGAAGTTATTTAATACTCAATTGTAACAGGGCTAATTATGTATTATTAGAAGGGAATTATTAGATGATATGAAGCCCAGAAGTTAATATTTATTTGTGCTTTGGTTTCTTTACAGACAACATTATCTTTTTGAGTGACCAGACAAAAGAAAAGGAGTGAACAGACGAGCCTTGGGCCATTGTTGGGTATAGTCTCATTTCTAAATCATGTATAGTCTTTTTAGTTTTAAGGGTAAGGATTAAAATGGTATTTTATAAATTGATAAGTGTTTTTTGTCATTCCCTCTCCTCTAGGTGGCATATGCCTTGGTAGGTCCTGAAAGTTGTGGCATTTACTAGTTGTTCATTCTTTTAGGAATGTTCCTTTGCACAAGTGTACAAAATAATGAACTCTCAGGTTGATCTATGTTATAGCAAAGAGGGAAATGCCCTGTAGTTTTTGTGTACACTTCTGTTTCAGTGTTGCTTCAGCCACTCAGTATTGCTGAGGATTATTGCATGCCAGCCATTTATTCTATAGTAGTACATATAGATTTTCTTGTGTTTGCTCTGCAGACTTGAAGTAAGGGGAGATTTCTCTGTGTACCTGCACCTTAACCAGGGTGTGGTACAGAAGAAAAAGCAATATCAGCAGGTGAATGATCCCTTGGGATGTTGAGCTTTAGTCCAAATTGAAGCACATTGGTGAATGGTGTGTAGCCTAAACTGCTTCAGGTCCAACCTGTGTTGTTCACAGCTTCATTTTTAGATAATTTCCCCAGAGCATTTAGGAGATAGAGCTTATAGCCAGGAAGACTTGAGATGTAACCAGAGATGAGATGGTTTACCTGTAGATGCTCTGCTTCCATTACTCTCTGTCTTTCCAAGCTCCTCTTTACTATCTTTTCAGATATCTTCCAGAACTCTTGGGGTGGGAAGAAGCCTCTCCCCCTCCCCACCTGTTTGTTAAGTGCTGAGCATGGACCCAGGGCCTTGGGTGTGCTAGGCAACACTTTATCACTGGGTTACATCCCAACCCAAAGGTTAGTACCTTTGATATTCCTAGAGCCTCAGGTACTGCATTTTCTTTTTATTTTTAGCTACAGTACTAATACTTACTAATAAAGGTTACATAAAATCAGCTTAGTTTTCAGTGTATTTTATTTGTAAAGGTCATACTGATCTTTTTCAGGTCTGCCCACAGCATTTCAGAGGTCAGCTGGTGTGGATCGTGTTGTATTCAAATGTCAGAAATCCCTTGTTGTCTCTGTCCCACTCTGCACAGCTTAGTTCATCTGTGGGTTTGTCCTGTGTGTCTTCAGAATGTGTGAACTGTAGCTTAGGTCATATTGGACTTAATCTTGCACACTTAGACAGGTTCTTTGTTGCATTTTGGTTAGAGAAAGATGGTGTGCCTTAGCTTCATCTGCTCCTTACCCAAGAACAGTAGGATTTATTTTTATCTTTCTGTACTAACTGCTTTTTAGGTTCCCACATTGAATCTGTATCATGGATAGTTTTAATTCTGAAGCAAAATTGTAAAGTAAATAAAACTTGTCTTTTGAGCAGTTTGTGTGTCTTCCCTCAGCCAAACAGCTTTTATGTCCGTAAATTTTGTGCAAAATTATACAGATCACCATTCTTCTCTGAACAGGATGATAAATCTGTCTGTGCTCTGGGAAAGATACAGGAGCCTAATTCCTGCCTAAAGATGTTTCTTGAGTTCAATGTACAAGAACAGAACATGTGTTCCATGAGTCATTGGTGCAAGCAAGTGACGGCCCTCCTCCAGCCTGTCCCCCAGGATTGCCTCATCTTGGCCTGACTGGGTTTGAGGCTGAGGCAGTGGCACTTTCTGCATTAGGTTCTGTCCTCTACCTGTGTTCTGATTCTAGTAGACCCAGTGGCCCCAAACCACCCACATTTGCTGGAGTGAAAACTACGTGCTGCCCACCCTGGTAGCCCTATCTGTTTTCTCCTCCTCCTGAGTAGTCCAGGCACAGAATACATTGGTGAAAAAGATAGCAGTAGTAGACTGAAGGGCTGTTCTGGACTAGGTCTTGGATCCTGCATTTCCCTTGATGTGGTCGTGCGAGAATCTGCAAAAAACTGCCTGGTGACTTTGATTTGGGGATTGTATGTTTTGTGAAAAAGAAGAGTGCTATACACAGAGCAGTGGGAGAAAAGTGTGAAATGACATATACAGTGCTACTCATTTTTGAAGAAGTTATAACTAAAGATGCTTTAAAGCTAGAAGTACAACCATCAAAATGTGATTATCACTGGATAGAGTATTGTGTATTTTTTATGCTTATGTGTTCTTTTTCATTTGTTTATGGCATGAGTATGTTTTAGTTTTATAATTTAAAATATAATTTGTAATTATATTTTTATTTATTTTATTTTATTTATTTTAAAAAATTATTTTATTTTTTTCTTGTTTCAGAACTTTTGTTTGTTTGTTTGTTTATTTTTATGGCTGGCTCAGCCTGCCCTTAGGGCAGGGCTGGCGCAGCATGTGGTGCTGGGGATTGAACCTCTGTCCCTGCAGCCACCCAAGCTTTCCTAAGCAGGCCCTTTAGACCAGTGAGCCATCCTGCCGGGCCCCTGTAATTATATTTTTATAAAAATTTATCATTTGTAATTTTGGAGAAAAATCTTCTGTTTTTGAAATCAGGTAGACTCAACTTGCATGCAGTCAGTGCTGCTTCATGTACTGGAAGAAGCAAGTCTTTCATGTTTTCCATCCATGTGGATTTTAGCATTCATACTTAAAGCCTCTCTGCATTTTAATAACATCTACATGCCCAAGGACGGAGAGACTTGGTGTGGTATCTACTATTCACTGCCACTACAATTCTCAAATTAATCTGTTTCTCAGAAATCACTGAATGATAAATTCACAGATATCCCCAAACACCAAACACAGCTTTCTGGGCCTGTTTGGGGAATAGATATACTTGTTTTGAGGCTGACTTCTTGCTAACTGGGTTGCAGTCTAAGCCCTGTAGCTCATTTAGAAAAATTGATCAAAGCTTCCCTTTGCATACAAGGTATCACCTGATTCTGGTTTTTTTTTTTTTTTTTTTTTTGTGTGTGTGTGTGTGTGATACCAGGGTTTAAACTCAGGACCTTGTGGCTTGCCAGGCAAGCACTATTATCTACTGAGCTGTTTCCCTGGCCCTATCACCTTATGCTTGACGGCAGTGTTACCTTGGATTCAAATTCTACTTTTGCTCCTATCTTGCTCAGCCTAGCACAGTGACATTTTAGGAGTGTACAAGATGTCTTTTATTCAGTTGAGTTGTACTGGAACATGGACAGGGAAATGAGAGCAGGATCATTTCATTTATTTTGTTTTAGGATTTGTATTGCATACTGTGGAATTTGGTGGAAGTGGTAGCAAGAAAATCTTTGTAGAGAATGAGCAGTAATCTCCAAAGTTAATAATGAGCATATGATAGCAATGTTAATGGCTGGTATTTCTTATGTGCTTACTATGTGTCAGGTACTAAGCTAAGCATTTTTTTTTTTTTTTTTTTTTTTGTCTTTTTGAGACAGGGTCTCATTATGCAGTTGAGGCTGGCCTTGAGTTCACTTTTGTAGCCCAGGCTGGTCTCGAACTCGCACTGATCCTCCTGCCTCAGCCTCCCGAGTGCTGGGATTACAGGCGTGCGCCACTACGCCCGGCAGCTAAGCATTTTTTAAAATCATTTTCTCACTTAACTATTATCCTATGAAGAAAGTTCTGTTATTCTTATTTCACATATGAGATGCAAAAATTGAGAGAGATTGGGCCAGAGATACAGCTTAGTGGCACAGCATCTGAACTATGAGGTTCTGAGTTCAGTTCTCAATGAGGGGGAAAATTTGCAATCAGAGTCTGAGATTCAGAGCATTGGCAAGGTTACAGAGCTGTTGAGCTGCCCCTCGGAAGCTTGAGGCGTGGTCTTGGAGGTGTGTGTGCCTTGCTGCTCACTGCATTTGCACTGTGCTCCTGGGTTAGAACTCTCATTTTCCTCCTCCTGACCTAAAGAGACAACTGGAGTTTAAGAAATAATACATTTTGGTTGTGCAGAGAGTTAGGAGTGAAGGAAAATTACCTCTTACTTATATTTGTGATTCTTAGTTTGATAACCCTATAGGAAAATAGGTCATAGGTGATTTCTCTACCAGACTTTTTTTTTTTTGTATTCAGTACAGGGTCTACAGGGTCTGACTGTACAGATCAGAGTCATAGTGATGCCCTTGTTTTCAGCCTCTCAAGCTCTGGGATTATAGGTGCATGTCACCAAGCCCAGTCTTTTTATTTTATTTTATTTTATTTTTTTAATTTAAAAAATTTTTTTAATTTTAATTTTTTTTTTTTTTTTTTTTTTTTTAACAAGCCCAGTCTTAATTGCCATCTCAGCATGCCGTGAGGACAGGGCCACAACAGCACACCGGGGATTGAACCCCAGTCTGCATTTGCCTAAACAAGCACTTTAATCCGCTGAGCTATCTGGCTGGCCATTACCAGGCTGTTTTAACTCTTGTTTTACTTTTGTCAAGCAGTAGCTGATGTAACTTCAGAGTGTATGCTTTACTTACTGGGCGTTGAAATTGTCAAGGATGTTGTTTAAGAACTTTTCATTCTCATTTTTGAGAGATTGAGAAACTTGACAGGCACTGACCGATTGAAGTCTTTTCTCATTGCTGTGGTTCACTTTCATGCCTGACCTTGCTTGCTTGCTTGTTTGCTTTTGGTGGTGGTGGTGGAGTATTCTTCTTTTCTTTTTTTTAATATGAGCAGAATAGGTTTATTGGGGGAAAGAAAGCTTCTGTCTGGGAAGATCGACAGAAGGGGATCCGAGTGGGTTGTCCAAGGGTATTCCTCTTGATGTTTACTTTTGTACCCTACCTATTCGTAGTCTATGATAGTAATAGTTCAGTATTAAGGCTGAGCTGGGCATGGTGGTACACCTTTGTAATCCTAGCCCTTGGGAGACTGAGGTACAAGGATTGGTATGAGTTCGAGACCAGCCTGGGCTACAAAGTGAGCTCAAGGCCAGTCTGAACTACATAGTGCAGCGGTTCTCAACCTGTGGATCGCGACCCCGGCGGGGGTTGAAAGATCAAAACACAGAGGTTGCCTAAAGCCATTCTGAATCATAACTGTAGCAAAATTGCAGTTTTGGCTGTGTAGTCCGATAGCTTGAGTTCGAATCTGTGCTTCTTTAATCACCAGCTGAGTGATGCCTGGTGAGTTACTTAACTTTCTTGGCCTTGGCATTAAATAAGGATAATACTACCATTATGAAGAGGACAATAAATGTTATAATAATTGTAACTCATGTAATACATAGTGACTGAAACAGGTACTCAATGCATGTTGACTGTTAACTGTTGTTTCTGCTTTACACAGGCATGTTATTTCAGTCACTGTGCCAGTCTTACCAAATCTCATGTGCTATTTATGAGAACATATTAGTGCTAGAGTGATTTATTGTACTTGCGTTCTTGCTATTGCTAACTTCCATGGATGGTTGAGTGCTGCTTCCATGTTGATTTGTTTGTTGTTGTTAGTATAATTAATCTGGTTATCTTTTCTTTTTTTTCTTGTCTTGATACTGGGAATCACAATCTGGTTATTTTAAACTCCACTATCCATTGGGCACCTGCTGCACATATAATGTACCCAGTACAACACCTGGCTATGGAATTGAGTATAACGACATTCTTGAGTAAGGAACTCACAGTTTGGGAGGATGAGGGCTGCAGGGAGAATAAGTGGAAACTGTGCAGCTAAGGGTGACAGTGTGACGAGTAGGATAGCAGAGTTAGGCTAGTTTTCTGTAGGGGAGACAACAAGAACAATGATCCAGAAATGTACAAATTTTGAAGCAGCAAAAGATAGGTTCTTGCTAGAATATAAAGTGCCTTGGAATCTTGTGGAACTTTCACAGTGGTAAGCTGTAGAAGGTTTAAAGACAGGGGTGTCTCAATAATGCTTTAGAAAAAGTGGGGGAAGCCTAGAGATATTTGGGAAGTTCTTGCAGTAAGATTGGAAGTATGAGTAGGATGGATGGGTGAGGGTGTGAGAGGGAACTGGAAGGGGATTTGGGATTCAAATTAATTCAAATAATTGTGCTCTGGTTTTGTGCCAGGTCTTGGAGGTTCTGGGGTAAAGATGCTAAGAATAACGGTATACAGCTCCTGCCCCACATTCTGTGGTCCTACAGTGAATATTGCTAAGAGAAAAAGCAGTTGGATGATGATTTGGAAATTCTTTCTTGGGTCACTGGCAAGTAGAAAACTTAGTTTCTGAGTTTATAGACCATCGATAAAGGAGCAAATTCGAGAGGGAGGAAGAAAGTGAGTTCAGCTCTAAACAGATCCTGGGCAGCATATGGTTATATTAGTTTGGAGCTCAGAAGAGAAGTGCAGGAATAATTTTTTTCCTTCTGCAAACAAGTCAGAAATAGGCTTTGTCAGGTAACTTTCACATCTTGCCAATTTCTAGTTTCTGTTGTGGAGAACTATATCATGGAAAGGATTTCCAATTACCTGCTTGTTGTTTGAGTACTGGAATTTGCTTTAATCACACATAGTGTAGTAATACAACAGATACAGAGACAATTGCCTTTTGAAGAAGAGCATTTTGTTCCTGACCCTTCCAGAGATGTGGGGCATGCCCCACAATGCAGAGCTGCAGCAAGAACAGAGCTAATAAGTCAAGAAAAGGGGAATATCATGAGTTTTTTTTCCATGCCTTTTTTTTTTTTTTTTAACCTAGGGAAGAAACAACTGAGTGAGTATAAGGTTAGAGTGCTCCCTGGCTGTGAGGCATCTGGGGTAAATAAGAGCAGGGGCCTAGTAAAAGGTGGTAGATGGGAATAAGTAGCTAGAACGGGTCAGTTTGCTTATCAAATTGTTCACTGACTTCAGGCATTGAGTAACTGCAAAGAGTTGCCCTTTTGGTCCTACAAGACTCCAGAAATCCATTAGTACACTGCCTGGTCTCTGTTTTTAAGAGTCAGTATATTTTTGGAGGTGACATTGTACACAGCCAGTACCACATTCTGTTCTTTGCAGCTAGGGATTGCTAAGAAGCTACATAAGGAGATCCTTTGCAGGAGCTTCCACGAAAATTTTTACATGAACTAACTTTGGAGACTCATCCTTTGTGTTTCTTCAGACTGTCATGCCCCTTTTCTTGTCTGAAACGTGGACATGATGGCTGAATCTCCAGTAGCCACACTGAATATGAAGCGTCTTCAGATGGAAGATGGAAGAAGCTAGGATCTGTGATTGCCTGGAACCACCAGACCAGTCTGAACAGCCTGCCTCTGTACTTTTTTGGAAGACACAAATAAACTTCTGCCTTGTTTAATCTACTTATCTGTGTGCAGTTAATCCTGATCCTTATAATTCACCCTTCTTATCTTTATCTCTGAACATATGATCAAATTCTCTTATTGTTTGTTTCATAACCCTCCACTGTAAGCACAAGTAAAATCTTATCACTGTTCTGTAGTCTTGTAGGACTTTGATCTTTAGCTCATTACAAATTTGGGGAGGGATCTAGGGAGCATAAAAATGTACACAGAACCTTAGTAGCCTTAAAAGAGGAAGTACAAACATTTTTCACTGAATGCTAATTTTTCTTTATAGTCCCCCGTGAGAACCCTTAATTAGCCCTCCTTCCCTGTTAAATAAAGGAGTGCTTGGGAACAGAAGTACTGTCTTTAGACTCCCTTGGTAGTTGGCAGACTAGATCATTTGGGTGAGGAGGCTTCCCACTGGTAATAATTATAAGATCCTAAGTGCAGAATAGTTTTTATTGTATCCTTAGTTGTCTTAGTCTGTTCAGGGTGTCATAACAAAAGAGGGTACATGGCACATCAGGTGGCTTGAACAACTGACATTTGCTTTCTTATGGTTAGTTTTGGAGACTGGAAACCAGGTAGCAGTATGGATAGTTCCTTGTGGAGCCCCTTCCTGGCTTGTAAGAGCTGCCATCTTGTGTGCTCAGATGACCTCTTTTTCATGTGATTGTAAAGAGCAGCTATCTACTCTTGACCTCAGTTAACTTTAGTTACTTTATTTGGCACAGGGTCTTGCTATGCAGGTCAGACTCCCAGTGATTCTGTCTCTGCCTTTGCTCTGAGGTTAGAGGTGTGCACCCCTCACCCAGTTTCATTGACTGGTACAGTGCATCTGGGGTTCTGGAGCTAGCATGGCAAAGGGTACTGGGGAATGAACCCGGGTCCTTGTGCTTGCCACACAGGTGCTTAGAGTGCCAAACTATCTCCCTAGCTCCAGCATTTCTCTTTAATCTGCTTATACTAAGGCTACAGAAAATATTATTGAAAAGGAAAAAAACCCTCAAGATTGGGAAAAATATAATGTTGAAAATGTATAGATAAATAGGAGTTGTTAAAAATAAGGTCAGTATTACATTGTAAACAATAGCAGACAATGTAACTTTAAAATAGCATGAGAGCATCAAAAGATCGGAGTCTCCAGTGCATGGTCTCCATGGAGAACATTCTAAAATTTTGTTGAAGCGTGAGAAAGCTAGACACATTTGTACACTATAATTATTGGAAATACCTATGAAGTCAGCCATCCTCAAATTGATGTTATACATCAAAAAAGTTTAAATTGATTTTCATAATTGGGACAACCTAACAAATTGAGTCTAAAAGATGTACTGATAAAATTCTAGAAACAATGAGCTCCTGTAAAGAGATGGGGGACTCAAATTGGCAAGGATTTCTTTTCCCTTTTAGGTAAAGCTTAGTGCACGGATAGACAGAACAATGGTATGGAATCTAATTTATATGGAAATAATGGTTGAGAAGAGTGGCGTTAGGAATTACTGGGTAACATATAAATTAGTAAGCAAATGATACTAGGGAAATTTGTCACCCATACAGAATCAAGTGAAATAGAATCTGTCTCACACCTTATGCAAAAATAAATTCTTGGCTCTTTAAAGACTCATTTGCAAAAGGCAAAACTTATATGTGAGAATGTAAAAGACAGCACTTCTAGGATTAGGGATATGGAATTTTTATTTAAATAAGTGAAAAATTTGACTGGTGAAAGCAACATTTGTTTATCAAAAGTTACCATAAAGCAAAAAAAGGAAGTTACAAATTAAGTATTTGCAATAATGTAACAAATAGTTACCTAGATTATATAAAGGCCTACAGAAGAAAAAACAGCAATTTAGAAAAATGTTCAGGCATTTCATAGACGACATGTATATACATTAATTTACAAAAAAATTGACCTCAATAATAAGGAAATGCAAACCAAAAACATTTCATTGTAAGCCCTCTGGTTTGGCAAATTTCAGCATCTGATAAAATGGGGAGTAATGCAAACACTAGAGAGGGTAGTGTAAATCCAGCGCTGTCTGAACTTACAATGTTGAACTTTAACTTAGTTATTACACCTTTAGGATGCACCATATAGGAAGTCCTTGCAGACACAACTCATACAAGATACCTGAGAGTATTCACAGCAGCAGTGTACAAGAAATTGGAAGCAACCTGAAAGTTCAACCGAATGAATCAATAAATGCTTACATTGAAATAATATAGGGGCTGTAAAGGAAGAGCATATTAACAATCTATAAACATCAAATGAAACAGTCATACTACAGGTTACTATTTTTATAAAGATTAAAATATCAAGTAGAGATAGATAAATGCACATATTTTTTAAAATGGAATGATAATTCATGAGTTACCTTGGAAAGGTTGAGGGAAGAAAGAAAGTAAAGGGAATAAGCACACAGGTAAATATTTTGATGATGGGTGTTTTCTTAATTTGGGTAGCAGAGGTCTAGGTATTTGTCTTTATATTTTAGCTATATGTTGCATATATTTTTATATGCATTTGTTGGCTGAAACTACAACCTAGTTGAGAACAATGAAAGCTACACTTATGTGGGGTCAGTTGAGATTGTAGTCTGGGAAGACATTCAGACCATGTGCTAGTGATCTTACAGAATGGCAACAGTATAGTGTTAAGCCAAAAAGGTAGTCGGAAATTACATTTTTTGCTCAGGAATTATGATGGGTGCTGGCAAATGGCTGTTTTACGAGGAAGGGAGAGGAAGAAGGGAGAGGATGTGGTCTCAATCTTGGGGTGGACAGGTGAAGGGGTCCCATGTACAGTTAGTTACAGTGTTTCAGGAAGCTGCCTTTGTCACTGCCCGGAAGTCAGCTTGTGTGTAGGGGTGGGGTGGGGTGGGGTGGGGGAGTGGAGGGAGGCTGTGTTCCCACAACTTGGGCCAGAAGTTCTCCTGTGAACCTGACTGCTGCCGGGTTTAATTATGCCTTCCATTTTACTTTAAATCACTCAAACCAGTGTTACTCTATTTTGATTTTCTTCCTTGACATGTTAATTACTTTTAAGTGCAAACTTTCATAAAATGACATTGTACTTATAGGTAGTATGTAGTGCTATGTAGCTAACATTTGAAGACATGTATTTTATATTTTTATATGTCTGATTTAATCACTGTAAAGGTGCTGTAAAATAAATGCTATGATCAAATTCAGGTTTAGGGAGATTCAGTTGTTTACATTCATATGACTAGAATGCAGGTCTTACACCATTCTGACTGACTGGTTTCCATTTATTCAGAAGCAGAGGGTCAGAAAGTTCAAGAAATTTACAAATGTCGCACAGTTAGCTAAACTTATTACAAAGACATAAAATTTGTGGTTATTATCTTTTGGGGCTTTTCCAATTCACCATGAGGGCATTATTAATTGAGTGAATGAATAACAATTAGAGGCAGAATATTGGACTCAGATGGTTTAGGTTTTCACAAAATTTGTTGTTTTGGGCTGTGTTCCATGATTTGAGAATTTATGGAGATCATCAAGAGCCAGGGAACATCAAGCAGTGTGACACAGAAGGAGATGGAAGATTTGTCATTGACCTAATAATACTGGTTAAGACTCCCACTTTCCTTTATTTTTAATTAGGCAACATCATCAGTAGGTGATCTCTACCATCCTTGGTTAGGATAAAGGATTCTGACAGGGTTTGAATCCCAGCACTGTTCTTTACTAGCTATTTGATAATCTCTTAGCCTGATTTTTCTTCTCATAAAAGATGGGCATCTTCTAGAACTTGTTCCAGGTGTTGGCCAGTTGTCATTTCCAGACAACTCTGGAACAACTAGCTTCCCAAATCTAGAGTTTCTGGCCACAAGCACATTCTTTATTTTCCTATTGACATGATTGTTTTCACTTTTTTAGTTTTTAAGCAGGGAGAGAAACAGGTAAATGGTGTGCATTATTAGTACATAGAAGCATTTGATCCAGAGAGAAGGTATATATATTTTATTTGGTTGTAGGGACAGAGTAAAGCCATTAAGGTATTTTAAATACTGGAATGAAATGATTAGATTTAGTTTAAGAACATCACTCTTATACCTAAATGGTGCATGTCGTGTTAGAAAAAAGACTAGAAGTGGAGAAAAAAGTTAGGTGGTTATCAAGTAGTATAGATAAGAAAAAAAAAAAAAAAAAGAAAAGGCAATTTAGAGTAGATGCAGTTGAAATGTAAAATTCAAGATATAGGGCCAGGCAGACAGCTCAGTGAACTAAGACACCTACTTAGGCAGAGCACAGTGGTTGAGGTTTGATCCCTGGCTTGCCTTGCTGACCCTATGCCCAGGGTGTGCTGAGAGGTGATTGAGACTAGGTGTGGTGGTGCACACCTATAATCCCAGCACTTGGGAGGCTGAAGACAGGAGAATCACTATGAGTCTGATCTATATAGTGAGACACTGTAGACCCTGTACTAAATACATAAAAATATATATAAAATAAAATGTGAGATATATTTTCTAGTTAAAGTGTATAGGTTATGGATGAGTGGATATGGAGTAATGGGATAGAGAAAAAAATCAAGTTAATTATTTTTATTTATTTTTTTAATTCTTAAGTAATACCTGACTTTAGGAACTGAATAATGTTGCCATTTGCTGAAGTGGGGAAGATTAAGGGAGAGATAGTTCATGTATTTTTAAAGAAGGTGGGTAATTTGGTAAGCCTGTTTTGGACATATGTTTGAGTGGAAGGGGTAATAAGGTTAATAAAGTACGGTCAAACATGAAATTATGTTATATGCTGTGTATTCTAAACTTCTTTTCTTTGAGTAATACATAGAAGAATGTTATTATTGTGTTTGTTTTCATAAGAAGATGCAAAGTTATTATAAAATTTAATAAAGCTCAATCCATAGAATTAAGGTCATGAGAAAAATTAATATAGACAAAGGGGTTTGTGCAATAAGCCCTGATACTGTGCTACTTTATTTATTTAGATCTTCTTGAAGCAGTATCTTACTATGCAGTTCAGCCTGGCCTTGAACTCGCTTTGTAGCCCAGGTGCTTCTTGAATTATAGCAGTCCTGCTCATTCTTCTGAGTGCTAAGATTACACACCTGTGCAACCACACCCATCTTGGACTACATTTTTATTATGGGACTCCTAGAGACATCTGGAAACTGACCTTGTTCTGCAGCACAGATTTCAGGAAGCATTTGGGCCAGGTGGTTATTTGGCCTAACAAAACCAAGGATTGGGTCAAATTGGAAATGTAGTTCAGTAGTACAGTGCTTTGCAAGTGCAAGGCCCTGAGTTCATTTCCCAGGACAAAAAATATAAACAATGAAAAAAGAAGGCTGGAGTGATGAGTGGGAGCTGTGTCTATTCTCTGGCACCCTGCAGTTCTCTATAATCAAATTGCATGCAGCATAGTGCTGAGGCTCACTTGGCTCAGAAGAGAGCTCACTGATATCTACCTAGATGAGGCTGTGTCTCATTCTTTCACTTTATGACCTGCTGCTGTGTGGGCTGTGTCCCTTCCAAGAGATTTAGAAGTACATCTGCCCATCATTGGTAAAGTTTGGGGACTCCCTGCCTTATATCTTTATGGCATTGATTTCCTCCCCCATCCTTCAGACAGCATTTGCAGACAGTATTCATTCTAACTTACTCATGGTCATAAAATCAATTATTTATTTATTTATTTATTTATTCTTGTTTCAGAACCTTTGTTTATTCACTCATTTTTTTATTGTTTAAGTTTAACACGGGTTATATTACATATTTTCATCATCAGATCAGTTTAGATTAATACATATAGGTATGTAAGATTGATCAAACAATTAAACATTAACCCTTCTAAATCAACATTATTATTTTTTTTTCTTTTCCCCTTTCTTTTCTTTGAAAGTTAACATATTGCATATCGTCCTCACAATCGTTCTACAGAGTACAGTGTGTGGGCATGACCCACCTCCCTATTGATGTTACTTAGAAAAAAACAAAGGAAAAGAATATACTTCTCTTTGGACTAAGAGGAAGCAGATAAATCAAGCAGCATTAAAAGAAATAGGCTAGGGTAGAAGTGTGTAAAGGAAAGAGGCTTTACTGAGAAAGAATAATGTATCATATTGTTAGTTTTGGTCAGAATTTGTGTGGCATTATTTTTAGACAAGCCTTTTTGGATTGATACATCTACATAGTCTTTGTACAGCTGCCTTATCAATACAGAGATAAAATTTACATTTTGAATAGCCTGTGTGCTATATTTCATATTTATTTTTATATAGCTTATGTGCTATATTTCACTAAATTTTTTGTTCAGATTTTTAGATAGTTAAGAACTTCTGATATTATTACTCAGTAGTAAAGAGCTTTGAGTTCCTGGATATAAAGCTCCAAGAGGCAGGTCATCTAATTCTAATCCAAGGCCAGCAGTACTGACCTTTATTTAATGCACTTAAACCAGGATGATGGACAGAGCTTTGCATGGGATTCTGCTATTTGCTCCTTTCTGGGTATGTCTGTCTGAGTCTTCCCTCCTGAGCAACAAGGGTTCTCATTCTTGAGAATGATCCTGTGCCTTCTTTTGGTGCCACTCACTTTGCTGCTCTGGGTGGCTTCTAGCCCTACCTCCACTGTGAAGAAGTCCACATCCTCCATATTCTTTGTGACCCATGTGCATGTCTTACTTCTTCATATGACACCAGACACTACTCCATTTGCATTTTAGCAAAGAACCTCTGAGTTTAGGAGTATAGATAGAAATGACAGTCCCTGCATCTAGGAAGAGGACAGACTGACCTGAAGGAGCCAGAGAAGATTCACTAAACTGTGCTGCATGACAGACTCAACTGGATGGAGATGAGATAGGTACAGTGAAGCAACAGGGGGAGTGGATAGATTCTCTGGAAAAAACAAACCAACAAAACTAATCAGCAAGAAACTTACACACCTCAACAGAAAGAATAAAGACCGGAGCTGGCTAGTGGTTGCCATGTTGGAATTAGCTCAGTGGTTGTTCCTGGTCCTGATTGTCACTCAGTTCATCCTTGGGAATCTGGTGAATGGTTTTCTTGGGTTGGTCAATGGCAGAAGCTGGTTCAAGAACAAGAGAATCTCTTCGTCTGACTTCCTTATCACCAACCTGGCCCTCTCCAGAATCATTTTGCTGTGGGTTATCTTCATCGATGGTGTTATTCTAATTTTCTTCTCCAACATACATGGTTCAGGGGTACTAATGCAAGTTACTGATATTTTCTGGAGGTTTGTAAACCACATGAGCATTTCACTTATCACCTGTCTTGGTGTCCTCTATTGCTTGAAAATTGCTAACTTTTCCCACCCCATATTTCTCTGGCTCAAGTGGAGAGTGTCTAGGGTAATTGTATGGATGCTGTTGGGTTTTCTTCTCTTATCCTGTGCCTCTTCTGTATCTCTGATCAATGAATTTAACCTGTATTTTGACTTAAGTGGAATTGACAGCACAGGAAACATGACTGAGTACTTCAGAAAGAAGAGACTCGAATATGATCTGCTACATGTTCTTGGAAATCTGTGGGATCTCCCTCCCTTAACTGTGTCCTTGCTCGTCTACTTTCTACTCCTCTTCTCTTTGGGGAGGCACACTCAACAGATGCAGCAAAAGGACCTCAACTGCAGGGACAAAAGCACTGAGGCTCACAGGAGGGCCATTAGAATTATCCTCTCCTTCCTCTTTTTCTTCCTATTGTACTTTCTTTCCCTTTTAATTTGGTCATGGGGCCGTTTTCTGCCCCACCCTAAGATGTCCGTAATGATTGGTGAAGGCATTACAATGTTGTATCTTGGTGGTCACTCATCTGTTCTCATTCTGGGCAACAAAAAGCTGAAGCAGGCATTTTTGGCGATCTTCCTGTGTAAGTCTGGTCACCTGCAGCCTGGTTCTCCAGGATCTTTTTGCTGATAGAAAGCAGAGGGGATCAGATGGAGCCTGGGTGTCCTTTAGTCTGGCTCAAGACTAAGGCCTGTTGCTTATCCTCTTATGGTACCAGTTCTGTCCCATTAGTAGCAGAGAGATACTGCCTCCTTCATCGCTGGTCCTACCAAGTCCTAGAGGAAAGCACGATTTTGCATGACCTCTCTCTAAAGCACTGTTTTGGAGTAGTAAAATAGTCGTCAGTCTAGTAAGAATGCTTACAGTATAGAGTGGGAGCTGCATTTGAATAGCCATCAGCTCAACATAATGAGTCTGAATATTAGTTTCAACTTTAATACTGATGTAAATAAAATAGAGTCACGGGCTTCTGGGAAAACCCAAAAACTTTGTATTTCTGTAAATGTGCATTTGAATTCTGGTGATTGTCGATTTTTAATGATTTTTAGCCTTAAATTAGTTAATTTGTCTGCTGTCTTTTGTTAAAGTGTGAACTATAACATTAACTTTGCACCACATTAGAAATTCACAAGACAATGTGTGCCAGCATTTTATTTTATTTTATTTTATTTTTTTTTGAGACAGGGTCTCGCTATGCAGTTGAGGCTGGTCCTGAGCTCACTTTTGTAGCCCAGGCTGGTCTCGAACTCGCACCAATCCTCTTGCCTCAGCCTCCCGAGTGCTGGGATTACAGGCGTGAGCCACCACGCCCGGCTTGTGCCAGCATTTTAGCAGTGAGTTGTGTAAAGCACTTAATTGAGTGAAAGCTGTTATTTCAACAAACAGTGGTTGTGTAGTAACAGCAATTCCCACAGTAGATCTGTCTGTGCAAAACTGTTACCAACTGAAGAAAGCAGTGGGATGAAGATGAAAAACTTTGCGTTTCATTATCATTTCATTAATGTAAATTTCCAAGTAATTTTTTGTTTCTTAGATTGGACAAAAGACCAAATATGCCTGGCTGTCCTCTTATCTGTCCACCCTCCTTTCTATCAAGGTGTATATCTTTTTAAAAAATTATAGTTGTGTCACATAAATGTGCAGTTTGTAGCTTACTGGATATTATTAACAGTCATCTTTACTTCCAGTAGGAAAGACTATATATATATATATATATATATATATATATATATATATATA
>PVJA010009537.1:0-50670 GCA_004027025.1 Myocastor coypus
AGATGCCTCAGATATGCTAGGATTAGAAATCTCATTCAACTCAGCTGTTGCCCTCCTGGATGTTTTTCTGGAAAAAATGAAAAGATCATACCCTAGCGATATATGTGCGTCCATGTTTATAACAGCACAATTTGGCATAGCTACATATTGGAAACAATCCAAATGCCCAGCAGCTGGGGAACAGATAAAAAGTGGTAGCATTTTTTTCTGCAATGGAGTACTACTCAGCTATAAAGATAGATAAACTTGAGGGTTTTACAGGTTAACGGATGCAACTTGTGACCATGCTTATAAGTGAAATAAATCAGACTTATAAATGTAAACATTATAATTAATCCCTGGTGTAAAAAAAAAACAGAAAGAATAATCTTCAAAAGTTACAATAGATATTATGAAAGGGAAGGAAACTGCTGAAAAGATAAGACCAACAGGAATGGGAGGAAGGAGGAGATATACACCTATCAGGAAGTAAAAACATACTAGTGGCTACAACTGCCTAAATACAGCTGATTGGTTTTGTACTATGAGTTGTGTTTCTAACAGTGAGTTCCTAACGGGGAAGTGTGATCTAAGTGCCAAAGTGTGGTTACAAGTAGTTTAGTTTGCTCACACTGGCTTGGAAGGGTCAGAAAGTTTCGCCCATCTTCAGATCATGATTCAAATGGTTTCATGAAAAAGCTTTGTAGCATCACAAAAAGGGCCAACCTATCAGCAGCTAGTGGGTTGAGGACAAAGAACACTGCTGAGCTCTCTGCCATTCAAGGGGAAGCCCTCACGCCAAGGATTATCTGGTCCAAAAGTTAACAGCCTCTAGGGGAGGAGCTCTGGAGTAGATCTTGCTATGGCCATGTTCGTGTAGTCTGTTCTTTTAGCAAGAAGTCTAAGGCCTGATAGTTTTTGAAGCAATTGATGCACACATACACACACACACACACACACACACAATATTCTACTAACAACTTCTATTGCTTCTATTGCCTGAAGATGTAGTAAGAAAATAGTATTAAGAATATTTAAATACTTTTTGATTTTTTTTTAAATAAGGCATCTATAGAGGAGCCAGAGATTTCTCACTGGCCACTAAACCTGCTGGTAACTTGATCTTGGGATTTGCATTCCCCAGAACTGTGGATGATAAATCCTACTGTTTACAGATTACCCTGTGGAAACTATTTTATCTTAGTTCGGATGGATAAAGAGAGATGGCTGTGATAACAAAGGCCTAGAAATGCAGTTGTAAAATTCAGCAGGGCAGTAGCTAGTCAAACGGGTCTGAATCCATCAGATAATTTACTTATTTTGCTGAAGACCTCCCAACCTCAGAGATAATTTAAATCCCAGTAGATTGATATTGCTTTCTGTCATTTTATTATAAATCATCTGCCCTAAGAAATTAAAACCAAATGAGGTCAGTTGAGAACCAAGTCATTCTGCAACATTAATTAGTCTTTCCTTCTTCCACTCACTCTCTCTTGGCTAAAACTCATCTTTTTCTTCTGCAAATCAACCTCCACAATCACTAAGAACCTCAACATGTATGCTTGGTAGTTCACTAAAGCAAAACTGTGAACCTCAACACCAATCTCTGGTGGTTCACTAGAGCACATCCAAATGATATAGAATTCCATATTAAGGTTACTCAAGCCAACATTTCTGGCTTGTCAATTTTCTTGATGTCTGGATCCCCAAAGATTTTCTCACTGTCTCTACCAATACATTTTTAAATTCCTACTCAAACTTGTGACCTATTGTAAATTTTATTTCTTCTAACAGAATTTCAAGCTTTCTAAGTTCTTTATCACAAGGTACTGTTTTTGTACCCTGAATACTTGATTATGTCCCACATGCACAGATTCTCTTCACCTTATTTGTGTATTCCAATCATTTCCATATTTTCTTTTGAAGTATTTGAAAAGAAATTTCAATCTATCTAAACATTGTTCTTCTATATAAAAGTGCAATTGAGATATTTCTAAAAATTTTAGGTCATTTGTTTCTGCAGAGGTACCGACCAAGCACTTAAATGAATTAATGCAACATGAATATGTGATTTATCCAGGTTTTTAATCACCATTGGAGAAAAGGAACTGGCATGGAATCTCCCCTAAATTACAGAACGAGCAAGTTTTGTAAATCTCCTCTGAAAATTGCTCTAGTATCTAAACTGGTAAAATGGGCTCACTCTGAAAATGTTTCTATGAGTTGGGGCCGTTATATTTTTGTATCACTGGTAAAGGTGAACCAACTTATGAGTTTCACTTGGTCTTAAAATTTTACCCATATATATATTTGTAAGTAATATAATAAAGAACAGAAAGACCCATTTTGTTGTGACCATGTCTCACTAAACCTCTATTATATTTTATATACATTTGCATATTGAAGATTTTGCTTTCTAGTTATCATTCAGATCTACACATTTATGTTTTCACTGTGACCATGCTAGACTCAGTTATCATTGGGAGGCTCTACTATGCTAATCACTATTTCTGCTTGTATGGACTCTGGAACAAAAGGTAGATTTTCCCATTGTAAATCTGTTTTGTATTTAAATGTTTCACTGCCCATTTATTGTTCTCCATGTGTTGATCTCTACGTTCTTGCTACAGTCTGGAACTTGAGTGTCATCATGTGAGACAGTGGAACTTTTAAGAGCTGGGGCTGAGTAGAAGGTCTTTAGGTGGTGTGTATGGGATGCTGGCCTTCTGCTCCTTTTGGTTTTCCTTCCTGGCAGTAAAATGAGTGGTTTGGGCTATGCCACGCATGCCAACTGTGACATGCTATCCCAAGGTCTCCCCAAAGCAATGGCCATGTGATCCTGGGCAGGAGCCTCCAAATGGCTGAAACCTCTGTGCCACTTTGCTGTGTGCAAGTTGATCACCTCTGTTATTTGTGGCAGTGACAGAACACTAATTAACAGGCTTCTTTCTCATCTTTAGCATCTGTCTAATTTTTGCTCACTCTAATTTCTCTCTACACACTTTCTTCAACTCAAGATGCATAACTTGCTCTTTGTAGTTTACATTCATTCACTTTTGCTCCAGAATGATTGGGGAAAAAAAAAATTCACCCCTCTTGCTGTATTTCCTTAACTATCACAGTGCCAGGCACATAGCAGTAGACTTCATCAAATATTTATTTATTTAGTGAGGAAAAGATTTGGTGAGGTATGATGGCATGTGAGGCTAGTAGCTATCATTCAATGGTACATTTCATTGTTATATGACAACCCTCATACACATGTATTTTGCTGTTCTATAAATCATGATGTGGCTTCCCCCAATTGATGAGCTCTTGTGTATGGTGGTCTACATCATGGACATGAAGAAAAAGTCTATAAATTTCAAAAATAATTACTTAACTTTTCCTTCAATAAGCTACCAGGGACCCCTGGAAAAAGAGATAAGTATCTCTAATATTGTCTCAAACTTCTGTTGAAAGCATCTATGTTGAAAAGTGCATTATGAATTTGATGGCCCAAGGGAAACTAAAATAATCCTAGAGTACTCTTGTAAGAAGTAGAACAAAAGCAAACTCGTCTTAGTGTAAAGGGTACTATGTGCCTTTTTGCTTATTTTTGGGTTTGGGGAAGGAGAGGGAAGGAAAAAGTGAAAATAAATATTTCAAAGAGAAAAAAATAACAATAAAAAATGATGAGGAGGGCTGGGGAGATAGCTGAACAGCATAAGCACCTATCCAACAAGTAAAAGATCTTGAGTTTAATCCCCAGTACCCCCCCACACACAAATAAATAAATAAATAAAATATTTAAAAAATTAAGAGCCAGCCAAATAGCTCAGCAGATTAATGTGCCTGCAAGCACATGCAGAAGTCAGTGATTTGATTTCTTGGTCTTCTGTGCTGGCCGAACCCCCGGGGCACACTGAGATGACGATTAAGACTAGGTGTGGTGGCATGGGCTGTAAATCCAGCTCTTGGGAGGCTGTAAACAGTCAGATCACTACGAGTCCCATCTAGTAGTGAGACCCTGAATATCCTGTAGACTCTTCCCTAAAAATACACACACACACACACACACCTGCACAAGGGGGGTGCAGGGAATTTATAGGAAAGGGAGAAAGAGGGGACAAAGAATTAGGATATATTATGTACAAGTTCAAATTTTCCATGAAAATGATTATTCTGTATGGCAAACATATACAGTACTATAAATAATAATCTGTCAAAATGTCATTTTGAATACTAAAGCCCTAAATATGACAAAATTTTAGGAAAGACACAATCTATTTTTTCTTCATTCATTTTTCTTCATATTTTTAGCTTAAGTGGGTTATAAGGAAAGGCTGGCTTTCCACATGGCCAAGGCTGAAACTAGCCACTTACCTGTCACCATGTACAAAGCCACAGTCAAAATGGATCAAAGATTTAAATATCAAAACAGAAGCACTAAGCAGGCACAGGGGTCAGAGGTTCGATCCCCAGGCCTGCCATGATGGTCCCATCCCCAGGGTGCACTGAGAAGGCAAGTGAGACTGCGCAGGGTGGCACACTTCTGTAATCCCAACTCTTGGGAGGCTGTAAAAAGGCGGATCACTTCAAGTCTCATTTAGTAATGAGACATTGAACACCCTGTAGATCCTTCCCTAAAATACAAAACAAAGCAAAGCAAACAAACAAAAAAAGCAGAAATCGTAAATCTTCTGGAGGAAAATATAGGTAAAAATATTAAAGATGTAGGAGTAGGTGAAAAGTTCATGAACAAAAGCCATGCTGCATGGGAAATACTTTGAAGTATAAACAACTGAGATCTCATTCTTTTGAAAGTTTCTGTTCTTCAAAGCAAATCTCCAACAGAGTACAAAGAAACCACACAAAAAGGAAAAGGAAAAAATATATAGGTTATTGTTGTTATGTAAGACTTTTTTTCTAGAACATATAAAGATTTCCAAAATAAATAAATAAATAAATAAATAAGGCCTCCAAAGTGCAAGGACCTAATCCAAAAGTGGACATCAGAGATGCATATACACTTCCCAGAGGAATAAATGTAAGTGACAAGTATATGTATGAAAAACTGTTCAACATCATTGGTCATTCGAGAAATGCGAAAGTAACGCTGAGATTCCATCTCACCCGAGAGAAAATGGCTAATAGTGAAAAGTCAGCCAATAACAAATGCTGGAGGGACTGTGGAGAAAAATAAACTTTTCTGCAGTGTTGGTGGGACTGCAGCCTGCTACGATCACTTGGAAATCAGTGCTGAGCTTCCTTCAAAAGCTAGAATTGGAGATGTCATTCCAGTCTGTTATTCCCCTCCTGAGAATTTTTCCAGAAGAGCTGAAAACTTCATACCACTGTGCTATTTGTGTGTCTGTGTGTATAGCTGCACAATTTGTCATAGCCAAAGCCTGGAAACAGCCCAAGTAATCACAAACGGAAGATCGGATAAAGAAGATGTGGTATTTCTATACAGTGGAGTATTATTTAGCTATAAAACAGTATAAATTTGATTCTTTTGTGACTAAATGAATGCAACATAGAGAACATTCTCTTAAAAGTGATGTAGAGAGCTGGGCGTGGTGGCTCACGCCTATAATCCTAGCACTTGGGAGGCTGAGTCAGGAGGATCGGTGCAAGTTCAAGACCAGCCTGGGCTACAAAAGTGAGCTCAAGGCTAGCCTGAACTGCATAGTGAGACCCTGTCTCAAAAAGGCAAAATAAATAAATAAATAAATAAAAAAGTGATGTAGAGACTGGGGAGATAGTTCTGTGGCACAAGTGCCTGCTTGGCAAGTGCAAGGTCATGAGTTTGAACCCCAACCCTGAAAAAAAATAAAAAAAAAAGTGAAGTAAATTAGACTTACTTGTGCAAACATTGTATTGCCTCCTTTGTGTGAGACCCTGAAAGAGAAAAATGGAATCTGAAGGGTAAACTAGATACTGGGGAAAGTGAATAAACTTATCCATAAGGAAAGAGTTACTGAGTTGAGGAGGACAGGAGAGGATATAGGGGAAAGAGATTTATCTATATATGTAAACAGAATGGTTTGGAAAACTCTATTGTGCATTTCTGCTGTTGTATGGCAGGAGCAGATGATGCTTAATTTCTTGCATATTCACTTCTTTTTTCCTGCAACTTTGTATGCATATATCTGTCAATATGAATAACTGGATGATAGCATCATGTATTACAACAAATACTATAAAATTTATATTCCTATGTTAAGTGAAATTCTACATCATTTGTAATTTTTTTCTGTTTTAACTCTAATTTTTGCTCTCTTTAAAATTTTTGTAAAATTCAAAGAGGGATACAGGCAGAACATTTAAAAATAAGGTAAAGACAAAATTTCTAAATATAAAATAAAGTAACATGACAGATGTGAAAGCTCTTATGCTTCTAAAACAATGATAAACTAATCATTGTATAATTGCATTTAATAAAATAAAATCCACTATATGTAAGGATAATTTGATAGGTTAAAAATAAAATAGAGCAGACTTAAATAGTTAGATCTAGGTTATGAATGACATAGTCTAGTTTTCTCATATTGATATACAATTACCATAATGATAAATATGCATCCTAGTTTTAAGGATCTAATTACCAATCCAATAGAAACAGTGCTTTTTAACTGTGCTAGTTCCATGCAGTATAATTCATTATTTGTTGTCATATTTGGAGGAAATGTTATCTCAGTAATCTGGTTTTGCATTGTAAAGAGTTTGCTTTTTTTTTTTTTTTTTGTGGGACTGGGGTTCAAACTCACGACCTTGCACTTGCCCAGCAGGCACTTGTGCCTCGGAGCCATCTCCCCAGCTCCCAGAGTTTGCTTTTTGAACAGAAGGTTCTAAACATATACCAGAATGGTAAGAAATTACCAAAGCCTCTTTTATCTTCTGTCCCTGATAACTTTCCTTCCTGCAATGTGCTACAAGGCTTGTAATTCAAACGAGCTCTCTGCAAAATCCCTATAATAAAAGTATGCCTTTCTGCACAATTTTCTTTTCCATTCTCATCTTCACCAGGAGAGGCAAATGTCCAGGATTAGAGGCTTTCCTACGAGGAACATTGTGCACTTTGTATTAATACATTCCGAGCTTCTCACACATAATAGGAAACATTAATGCAATAAGAGGGATTTGATTTTCCAGGACTCAATTTAGAGTCAACTTGTAGCATGTGAGACAAACCTATAAAGCCTAACTGTGTTATAGTCATTTAACAGGATTTAGAGTTAAGCTGGCAAGTTGAGAGACACTCAAGAAAATGTTTTCTCATATACTCTATTGGCTCCCTTTTGGAGAACAAAATATCCATAATGGGGGAAACCCCTGGACAACAGTGAGTGCTGAAAAATTCGACAAGACAAAAACAATTTGGAAACAAAACTCTGAAAGACTGAAGCTGAAATATTTCATTCCAAGCTCCTAGGACCAGAAACAGTCATGAGAAGAGGTCTTCCTGGAATGTTGTTTCTGGTGGTAGCTTATTTTCAAGGCACTTCTTTTGCTCTGTAGACCACTGACTTAGGAAGTTGGAGACAGGCAACCTCTGTGTTAAGAAACAAACAAAGACTGGGTGTGGCCGTTCCTAAGCAAGACATGGGCAGCAGCACAAGCCTTTCCTGTGAATTTTCTTTTTGACTTTCCCTCTGATGGTTTTCTATTCTTTTTTTTTTTTTTTGCATATCAAAAATAGCTTTTCAAATATATCCGTTTGCATTTGAAGTGAGTTTTTCATGGATCTTAGATCTCCTGCTGTGAGTTTCTGAATAAAAATTAAGCTGACTTCTTTATTATTGTGATTATGTATATCTAATCTAGCATAGCTAACTATCAGAGAAAAAAGAAAATCATAGATCTATGATTAGGGTAATCAAGGACTATACACACCTGTACAGCAAGCTGGAGATACTTGAAACAGAAAACAACTGCTACCTAAATCACGAACAGGAGGATGAAAGTCTGTTGGAAGATGGCAGGTGGGTCTCAGTGGTAGGGCACCAGCTTTTTCCGTGTGAAGCCATAAACTAAATCTCAAATGCTGTAACAAACACATACACACACACAAAAATATTCCATTGGAATTATTCTCGGATTGGTGAAAGCAGTTCTTCTGCACAAGTTTCTCTTTTACCTCTTTTCCCTCCAATCAAAGACTCAGTATCAACTTGGATGGAGTAAATGCTAGAGCAGCGACCCCCTAAGAAGCCAGTGGGCTGTATTTTCAGGTTCTGAGGCTTTTGGTGTAAAATTTACATCATGTTACAAGCTGAGTACTGAGCTACACCATCATTTTCCTATGAGTCAGCAAACAGTGTTTTATAATAATGTTCCCATATTTTGTCCAGTTGTTATTGCAATCCTTTCCATTTTTTTTACAGAAATGATTTATTAAAATTATAGTACATACAGCTAATACCACACCAACATGCTCATGGGGTAAAATGATTGAAATGAGTTCAGTTAGCAAATATAAATATGTTACATGGAGTTTTTTTTTTTAATCTTCCTTAATATCTTACTTTTGTTAGATGCCTGGATGGTCCTGGATCAGTTATTATGCCTTCGGTAAGGTAACCTCACCATAGGGCTTCTGGGGAAGAGGCGGATAAGGACTGAAGTATTCAGTGGATACTGACATCAGTGGAGGGGGCAGGGGCGAGAACAGGAAATTCATAGAAGAAATATTATTTCTTTTGGAAACCATTCCACTTTCTACGTACTTACATGAGGAAAAAAAAATAGCCAGGGATCTATGCACCGTTATCTTCTGGTTCAAGGAGATATTTTTCTCAGAAGGATCAGGATAACATGAAAGAAAGATAAATCAATGAATCAATCCAATTTTCAACCACTACAACTATAAGATGTAATTTATCCAGGGGGTTTGAGATGAGCTGTCTGTTTTATGCATTATAAAGTTTAACTGCCTAACTCTAACCATTAATCCTAACTCTAAACTCTAGCCCTGACTCTAACCCTAAATCTAATCCTAATCCTAATCCTAAACATAAACCTAAACCCAGCCCTGGCCCTAATCCTAACCCTAACCCTAACCCTAACCCTAACACTAACCCTAATTTTAATTTTTTTTTTTTTGGTCTTTTTGAGACAGGGTCTCACTATGCAGTTCAGGCTGTCCTTGAACTCACTTTTGTAGCCCAGGCTGGTCTCTAACTAGCACTGATCCTCCTGCCTCAGCCTCCCAAGTGCTGGGATTATAGATACGTGCCACCACACCCGGCTCCTAATTTTAATCTTATATCTAACTCTAGCCCAAGTTAATTTACAACATAGTCACCTATTTATGTTTTAACGTAAAACAACTAGAGTAAAATCTTAGTTTGTGAGCAAAATTTGTTCTAGAACCATGCTAGTACTACAAAGGACTTCCATATCAAAACAAATTTCCCTATAAGAAAAAATGGAGAAGCCGGGCGTGGTGGCGCACGCCTGTAATCCCAGCACTTGGGAGGCTGAGGCAGGAGGATTGGTGCGAGTTCGAGACCAGCCTGGGCTACAAAAGTGAGCTCAAGGCCAGCCTCAACTGCATAACGAGACCCTGTCTCAAAAAGACAAAAAAAAAAAAAAAGAAAAAATGGAGAATCAGATGATTCATTTCACAACCGCAAAATATTCATATAAAAATGATTATAATACCCAAAGTAATACAAATTACAAAATACAAGGAGAAAGAAATAAATTACCCTGCACTCACCTTTGAAAACCTCCCTTGAGGCACTGCCATATAGCTCAATGCATTATAGTGCCTGCATAAACAGCGGATCACTACAAACTCGAGAGGCCCTGAACACCCTGTAGACCCTTCCCTAGAAAAATGTCAAAAGCCAAAAAGCAAGCAAGCAAGCAAGAAACCCTCCATGGTTGTGTGACAGAGAGAAGAACAAGGAGGGTCAAGTGTATAGTGACTTTCACTACACTAATAGAATCACTGCTGTTTAGCGGCTGCACGTATTCAGTTTCTCTACACTCACTTTTCACAAGGAACCTAGCCAGTAGCACTGCTTTGATGCTTTCTACAAAATTTTACACTTTCTCCTACATGTTACAGGCTTATCTGATCTTATTTGTGATGAGAGATTCGTCCTTTTTCCCTCTGGCGATGATCAGGTGGAATTCTGTGGGGTAGCGAGAGAGACAGACAGACAGACAGACAGAGGAATGATTGGTTCAGTTATGATCTTGTGACCTTCAGTGTTATGTTCTACATGGTTTTGCAAGGTACTGCTCATTTATGAAGCTAAAGTTCATATATATATATAAAGCCCTTTTTCATCTTGTGCAAGACTTCCAGAACAAGCTTTTCACAGACAAAGGTTTTACCCTCATGTTTTTCTTCTGCCTTGGGAAATCTAGTCTACGCTACCAAATTTTTACATGCTCTGCCGTGCGGCTTGCACTTGGCTGTTGACGCTTACCCTTCTCTTCTCTAGTTGTGTTGAATTTTGTGCTTTTCAGAATTATTTTTTTCCGCATGCGCCAGCTCTTGAAGGCTTTGGCACCTACTGGCTGCACCAGTAGGGACATTCCTCTTCTAGCTGGGTGCTGACATTATAAAGGCAAAGGCAAACCTGTGCGGTGCAAGACAAGGAATGAAACTGGAAATGAGTGATCGCGCTTTACCCGCTTTGACGTGAAGTACATTTTATAGAAAAAGAAAGATCAAAGAGGAAGAATAGAGACATGGTGTGTACAGAAGAAAGGCTCCCGGAGAAGGGACCGGGTTTGTAAGTGTAAGAAGGATACGGCAGCGAGGAGACGTGGTAGGGCCTGCGTATGTTAAATGCGTGCACCAGTGTGTAGATAGCTGATGTTTACTAACGACGCCTTTTTTGGACTTATGTGAATTTATTAGGTAGTGACTAACAGTATACTAATAAAATAAGACCTACTTTTCAATTGCTATTCCTCTGCCTAAGGCGGGTTCTTTTGCTTTACACTGTGGTGTGTTTCTGCCAACATACCACAGACTGAGTGGTTTAAATAAGAAAAAAAAAAAAAAAATTCTTCCATTTCGGGTGGCAGGAAGACCAAGAATCAGTCTTTTGCCAGTTCATTCCATAATAGCATGTCTCCACTCGGCTGTAGATGGGGATTTTCTTCCTCTGTTTTTCCATGGCGTTCCTTGTTTGTCCGCTTCAAGAGAGAGAGGACTCATCTGATACCACCGCCTTACCTCGAGTTGAGGAATACGATGACGCACAGCGGGAGGCTGGAAAGAATTCAGGGCCTCCTTGTAAGCCAGTGTCTTCTCGCACTGCAGGACTTGACTGCTCTTGAGTGTGTGAAACAGTACAGCAAGTCCTCGGCAGAGGAGTACCAGAGGATATACGCCCCGCCCCATGGCTTCTGCCACTAGAGTATCATCTCTGATCTGCGTTTTGTTCCCGTATCAGTGATCTCTAGAGTCTGGAGTACGCTTTGCTTAGAAAAAGAAAGCACTCAGGAATTTGCTCATTGAGTGAATAAAATCTTTTAAAACGCAAACACCCTTGTCACTATTTTCCTCTGTGCTACTTTCCAGTGAAAATGCACATTTGTTGAGTACACTTTGAAGAATAGGCTTCATTTAAATAGATCTGGATAAAGCAACAGAAGAGAAACTTGGTTTAATCATTTCTTTCCCCAAATGTCGTATTTCTTGAAAGGCTCTTATGCTTATTCTTGGCTAGTTTTGATATCCTTCTATGCTTCTAAAAGGAACTTCTCAAGGAACGAAATTGATATAGACTTCCTATCAAGTCTAGAGCCGTGAGTTGCTACAATGTTTCATGCTTATAATTCTAAGATATCTTTGAGCATATTTTTATATTTTTGGAATTGTTAATTATGAGAAATAAAGATAACAGAAGTACTTTGGAAAATAAATTTAGATGCAAGCAGGTATGGGGACCAGGAGTTCAGTTCCTGGGCCTGGCATGCTAGCCTCACCACTGGGTTGCACTGAGACTGGCAATAGAGACTGGGCCTGGGGGTGCGAACCTGGAATCCCACCACGTGAGGGGGCGGGGGGCTGAAAAGAGGGGATTTACTAGGAGTCTGGTCTATGTAAAGAGAGCCTGTAGATCCTGCACTAAATATGTAAAAAAGAAAAGCAATTTAGAAGAGCACAGAGAAAGGAAGGAGAAGTAAAATGATTAAGATGAGAAACATGCATTTCCCAAAATAACTGTAATATGATGCACTACATCCATATACTAATAAAAAGAGGGGGCCGGGGTTATAGCTCAGGGGAATAAGTACTTGCCATCCTGAGTTGGATCGCTGGTACCACAAAAAAAAGGGGCCACAGAAATTATTCTTTGTTGTCAACCTTATTACTTTACTTCTTTCCCTTGCTCTGAACTTTCTTACTTTTGCAGAAGGTAAAATACCACAGGTCTCTTCAAGTTAACAGAGCTGCAGGTGACTTGGTGACTGGTACATGAGCCTTAGGACATTTTGGTTTTTGTTTGTTTGTTTGTTTTGGGGGACCAGGGTTTGAACTCACGACCTTGCACTTGCCACACAAGCACTTGTGCCTCGGAGCTATCTCCCCAGCCCTCCCTTAGGTCATTTTGAATGTAGAAAATAAAACTATTTAAGATGTATGTTTATTTAAAAACAATTCATGGAACTGCTTTATTTATAACTAATTCATGTTTCATTTTTCTAACCCAAATTTAGAGTTTTCTATTCTATATTTCACCCGGATCACTGACACTGTAGTTAAAATCTAGTCTGATGGTGAAATTCATCTTTTCCAGCAAATCCTCATTCATCATATCTCTGTAATGCATTAAGAATAATACCATGATTCAGAATTACAGGCCTATATTTCACATAATTAAAATATAGAGACATACAATAGTTTGTTAATTTAATGTTACCCATTATATGGTTATATATCAGATCTGTTTATATGCCTATTACTTAGTGATGTTAACTCAGTAGCTTTGTCTGAGAAGTAGGCCATGGAGATTGTGTGAAGTAAATATCCAAGGTTAATAAGAATTGGTATTAAGGATTGGGAAAAATAAGAAAATTTTGCAATAAAATGTTTGCTTCTTTTTTTTTCTTTGTAATGTATTTGGTTGTTACAGAATCTCACTATGCAGCTCAGACTCATAGGGATCCTTCTGTTTTCAGCCTCCCTAGTGCTAGCATTACAAGTGTACGCTCCTACTCCTAGACTCTGAGTACGAGATTTTTGAAGCCTGTGCTCAAACCTAACTTTTCCCTCATGTTTACCGTAAGAGACAGTGCAAGTCACTCAACTTATTCTAATTTTCTCATCTATGCATTGGAAATATTATTATTAAGCGCTGGCCAGATAACTCAGCAGACTGAAGCACCTGCTTTGGCAGAGGGCAGCAGCTGGGATTTATTCCCTGGTGTGCAGTGTTGGCTCCGCCCCCTGGGTCCACTGAAATGGAGGTGGTGACTGGGCGTGGTGGCATGTGCCTGTAATCCCAGTTCTGGGGAGGCTGAAAACAAAAGCATGACTTTGAGTGCTACCTACATAGTGAGGCTCTGTACACCCTATAACCTCTGATCTAAACTCATGAAAAAAGTGTCTTTGATAATCAGTTAACAAGACTGCCATGTTGGCCCCAAAATATTTACTGACAAGTATTTCTTTTCCACACTTATATGAACTAGCTATAGAGAATGTGATAAAATTGAATATTTGTAAAATACTTAAGTATTTTTTAAAAATGAAATACACATGCATCCATGTATAAAACCTAAAGATAGATACTATAGTCATTGATTCACAAATGATTTGTTATTCCTCTCACATTTTCATAAAACTACACTTAATACTTGATCACATTCAATGAAATGTCTTTATATAATTTATATATGAAATTTTAAAATTTAAATACATGGATGATCTGTAATTAAATGATGAAATGTGATTTTATAATGGTCATGATAAATTGACAAAAATCTCCTGAAGGAGTGTAGTGATCAATATTCAAATTATAGATGATAGCCGGGTGTGGTGGCGCATGCCTGTAATCCCAGCACTTGGGAGGCTGAGGCAGGAGGATCAGTGTGAGTTTGAGACCAGCCTGGGCTACAAAAGTGAGCTCAAGGCCTGTCTAAACTGCTTAGTGAGACCCTGTCTCAAAAAGACAAAAAAAATTATAGATGATAATTCCAGGTTTATGAATTAACATCTTTAAGACTATAAGCACTAGATTAATGTGAGAAGAAAAGCAGTTGCACAGATTATAGGTGACACTCTATAAATCTAGTGGTTTTATTTTCTCTCCAAATATACATTTCATTCAATAATATTAGTGTTCAGGACAAAATGGTTCAGTTTGTTATTTTTCATTATTGAGTATGCTTCAATCTTAGATCAGAGTGTACGACAACAACATATCAGTTCTTTGGTCTTGCAATTTTTGAGAATTTCATTTAGGTTTCACTGTGTAAAATGGAATAAAATAGGAAAATCTTTTGGGATGGGTAATATTCAGTGAAAAATGAAAACAATGTTTCTTGCTTCATAGGATTAATAACCTTGGAGTGCAACATTGTTTTCTTTATTCATCAGCAACTTCTTACAGAAAGCAGCTACTGTCCTCACTGGGGGAGAAGGGTCTTTATTGCATTCTTTCCAGGCAAAACTACTGGCCTACTTGGTACCGTTCCATCTTATTGTAAAGGAAATTGGGTTGATGAAGACACAAATCTATGGAATATAGCTTAGTGCATTGACAGTAAAACAAAAGAAACTCATGTTCAGAGACCTAAGGGTTGCGACTTCAATTCTCTGCTATCGCAACCCCGAAACCAGATATTATATCTCTTATAGTAAAACAAATAATCACAGAAAGAACACATTTGAAAAATACTATTGAGAGGTAAATTGATAACCAATTGTATGAATTAGGATTCTATAGAAGAATACTCAGTAGAAGATGTATGTATAATTAGGCAAGGGGATGGATTTTGTGGGTTCACACTATCAAAGACCAAACCATCTACAGTGGTGGTCTATAGCATGAGAGGTGGAAGAATCCAAAAATGTCTGTCTGGATGCTGGACAGTTAGAAGTCTCAGTGGCCCAAAGATGAAAGCCTCACAGCAAGAGAGACTGAGGATAGCATGCTGATTCGATGGTAAAGGCCTGGAGGCAAACTGTGAAGTTGTCAAAAAATTTGCCAAAGAATGAAGACACAGCACATCCATGCTCAAAGGTGATGGTGAAGACTAGAGCACTTCCCAAAGGAACCCTTCCTTGTTCTTTCCCTTTTTAGTCTCTCCAGATAACAAGCCTATTGGTTGGTCCCATCCATATGTAGGGCGGACCTTCCCCTTTCAGCATGCTGGTCTCCCTGTCAACCATTCACAGACACATGAAAAGCTGTGCCTTAGTAATCTGACACGCTACATAGTTTAAATTTATTAATCTACTCACATTGTCATATCATCATTAATGATCATTCCACTAGATGCTCTTCCAGTCTATATTTATGCAGAAACAGTTTCCAAAGAAGAGAACATGCATAGGAACAGAAAGCATTATTAATTTCAATGAAATATTTCTTTAAAAAATATATATTACTACAGAGTTTTTAAGGAAGGAATAGGCAATTTTGTGAAATTAATCTGTGCACATGACAGGCTTACAAATGTAAGACAGAATCTATTGTCTGTACTAATTTCATGTAGCAAATCTTAGTGAAAGGACCACAATGATCAAAATTTGTAGTACATTGTCTTATGTCTGGCCCTCATGGTTGAAAGATTAAGTCTTTGATTCATTTCACTAAATTAAAAAATCAAAAATTAGGTTTCTATAGTTAAAGGTCCTCATGTAGTAAATTTAGTGAAAAATGAAACCGGTGCTTCTTGCTTCATAGGGTAAGATTTTGGGAAAATACCTCAAAAAATTTGATTAACATTTTAAGTTCCTCATAAAAATTCATTTTCTTTCACTGCAGTGATACTTTGCTTGAGGCAGGGATAGTCATCTTTGCCTCTCTTTTCAACATCTCATGATGAGTAAATTTATTTCAGTGAAGACGTAATGTAGAAGTTTATGAAGACCCAAACTTATGACATATTAAATGGCCATTTTTTCAATGGAAAGAAAATATAAGTAGTTGTAGAAAACAAAAACTAGGGAAACTACTAATAGTTTTTCACAAATATACACTTATTTTATCTCCTAGCTTCCTGCTTTGCTTTTTTTTATCTTTTGGGGGACTTTTTGGGTTGCTCAGGAAAAAAAACCAAGTCATTCAGAGTCATTTTCAATGCATTTTGCCAATGGAGAATGATGCTAAATGTTTCTACTGATACTTATTGGACACAGGAGCCTTTTCAATTTTTTATGTTTTGAAAATATCTAATCACTTCATTTGCCCAATATTTATTTGGGTTATACTTTGAGGAAAGCAAATTTTCTGTTTTTAATATTTTTAAATACTGGTCCTCTGTCAGAATAATAATTACATCTTCTTTAGTATTTTTATAGACCATATGTTCATTCTGTTGGCTTTTCCCATTGTTGTGCAAAAAGAAATGTGGAGCACTGATTTTTTTTTTTCTGCATTAAGAATGGCTACCAAGAATAGCAAAAATAACAAATATAATAACTGAAGATGTGGGGAAAGGTACACTTACCATGTTGGTGGCAAAATCCACTAGAAGAAATGGTATGGAAGTCAGTATAGAGATCCCTTCAAAAATTAAAATGTGCATTTCATTTGCCCAAACTAGGCATCTTCTAGATATTTCCCTGAGAAGGCCAAATACATCAAACTATAGTTATGCTTGAATATCTATTTTTGAAGCAGCACAACTTGCAATAGATAAGGTATGGATGTAGGCTGTATGCCCATGAACAGATGAAGGGCCAAAGCAAAATATGTTAATATAAACAGCAGAGAATCATTCAATCATAAAGAGGGATGAATATCATCATTTGTAGAAAAAATGCACAGATTCTGAAACCAAAGCATTGAATGAAATAAATCAGAATATCAGGGTTATGTAGTGCATGGTTTACATAAGAAATCTAAATATAAGTAACTTAAAGAGTGAAGGAGAACGGGTAGGAAACAAGGTGATGGGCCCCTTAGAAATAAACAGCGGGGCCATAGGTACAACAGGGAAGGTAGGGTAGGGAGTGAAAGGGCATCCGACATGATTAAAATGTGAGATGCCCTTCAACACATGTGATGACTGTGCATGGTAGATATACGCCACTGCAAAAGAAAAAATTAAAACAGGAAAGCATTCTCTTGTTACTGAAAGAAGCACAAAGATACACATGTTATCATAAACGATACCTCAGATGACTCTGAACATAAAAATTAAGACTACATAAAATGTATTGTACATCTGAAAAAGAAAAACCATAAAAATGCGGGACAAAATCTTAATTAAAATAGCGCCGAATATTGAAGTAGCTATTATTATTTAGGACTTAGCAATTGCTTGTTGAAAGTGTTTTTTTTCTATATTACTTATGTTTTCTTTCTCAATGTATGTTACTATGTTTATAAGTAAAAAGTGATCATTATACTTTAAAATTTAGGCGGAGGGCCTTCAAGATAGCACAGGGGACCAAGTGCCTGCCTGGAAACCTCAGGGACCTAGGTTCAGTCCCTAGCATCACATGCTGCGCTGGCTGAGCCCCTGGGTGTGCTAAAGTGGCCACCAAGTTCTACTGTGGGGGCGTATGCCTGTAATCCCAGTGCTGAGGAGGCTGAAAACAGGAGGATCGCTATGAGTGTGAGCTGCATAGTGAAACCCTGTACCAAATACCAAATACGTAAAAAAAAAAAAAAAACGGTGGAAAGAAAATAAGCTAGTTCCCTCTATTCTAGGATATTGCAGCCAAGACATCCTCATTTAAAGATAAAACGTTATTCATTAATTTTATTTGACCTTTTCACACAGCACTTAGATTTCAACAGAAAGACCTGTGAATTATGGATTTCTTGTTTGCGTTATGCTCCCTCCCAAATGGCTAAAAGCCATTTACCTTTTAGTCATTTTCTCTTTCCTGAGCACAGAGGCAGATACTAACAACCACAGGAACAATAAAAATTTCCATCACAGAGCAGCAAGCTGACCATTTGTGTAAATGGGAGGTTTCAAATTTGGTGTGTGGGAGAATTCTCGCAAACCAATAGGAAGGCAGTTTTCAAAGTACAAAGTAATTATACAGCTAGGAGTGAGTGAGAATGGTGATTTAGGAAGTGTGCTCCAAGAGAACGCAATCGATCTTGCTGGATCACCTCTGAACGCGTTTTTAAATATTGCTTCTACGTTTCTTCTAGGGGTAGGTTATTGATTACAAAAATTGTTCCCAAACTTTCACTCTGAATAATTACACTCTTACTTGCCTTTTTTCCCTTCAGCGCCCGGAAAATTGCAGCGTTCTGATCAATAGGGAGAGATAACAAGAGGAACAGAAACAGTGATTTCTGCCTTTGACAGGCATTTCACACTTTTGTAAACACAAATACTTTTCTGTAATCATTTTCCTCTGAGATTCGTGTTTTATAAAGTCAATTGCAACACCGAGTAAGTTTTTGTTGTTTCCTGTACATTCTTTATCATATTCCTCTGGTTTGTTTGTTGCACATATACACTGGTGATATTGCTCAGACACTGTCATAACTATTTTTATTTGTTTATATCATAAAAGAAATCATGGTGGAACATAGAAAAGCCAGTTTTGTCCGTAGTTAGCAAGTGCTAGGAAAACCTATTTGACTAATACTGGCATTGTCAAAAAGAGCAAAGAAAACCAGTAGACAGCTCAGAGTATTGACTATACTTAGTAGAGCTTAGTTTTATTTTCCTACTGCTAGTGTTTTAGGTTGACTTCAGTGGCTTAATGGGTTAGAAGTCCATAGATAAATTGAGCACCAGAACTTGTTCTCGCTGAATGACAAATTTGGTTGACTATAGTGAGTGTTGTTAATTTTTGGATACAATCAGCTATTCTTTCTGGTAATAGGTGATGAGCATAGTTGAGTGTTATAATTTTATGACCTTAAACTCAAACATAGCTAACATTTATTAACCTATCCCAACCTTTATTTATTTATAAAAGAACTTTCATTTATTCATTTATTTTATGTATTTAGTACAAGGTCTACAGGGTCTCACTACACAGATTGGACTCCTAGTGGTCCTTTGGTTTTCTGCCTCCCAAGCGCTCAGATTACAGATGTGCACCACCACACTGTCTTAACCATGTTTCAGTGCTCTCCTCCGGTGACACTGTCTCAGCATAGCATGCCAGGGACTGAACCCTGGCTCCTGTCTCTGCCTAAGCAGATATTTTATTCTGCTGAGCTATCTAGCCAGCCAAAGAACCTTTAATAACAAGACGTTTATAAGAATAGGAGTAGAAAGAAAGGATAAGAAATGAGAGGAAGAAAAATATATCAAGATGTATAAGTAAAAATTCCCCAAGATGAATACAATGTAGTATGTATATATGGTTCACATATACTCATTATCAAAATAACACCTGCCAGTATTGAATTTAGAGTATGGGTTCTAGAAACAAATGCATGTAAGTCTGAATTTCAACTCTAAAGTTTCCTGTTCCTTTCATTTGAGCCTCTATGTTTAATCCTGTCTAAGATTTACTTGCATTCCTTGTGTAATATGACAAAACTAATATATAGATATAAAGTTGTTAAAAGAATCACATTTAAAAAAAAAAAAGAATCACATTTTATCCTTGTAAAGTCATTAACAAAATTGTATGGTTAGGCAGATGCATTGCCAGGCGTTCTATCCCCGGGTGGCACTGAGCAGGTGAATGAGAGTAGACACGGTGGCAGGTGCCTGTAATCACGGTGTCTTGGAGGCTGACAAATAGGAGAATCACTTAGCCTCTGTTCTGTGTAGTGAGACTGTAGATCCTGTACTAAGTACATAAGAAAGTCACTAGCAGTACGTGTAGATCATAGCCATTGAGTATCAACTGTTCATTTTAAACTAGCATTATTGTTAAATAACTCATTAAATAGTGCGTCATACAGTGTAACTCTGGAAATTCCCATGGGGTAGAGGGAGGATGGTAGAGGATGAAGAAAGGAAGTTGACAGTCAGAATGAGGGAAGCTGAGGCCACGTGGAGCCTCCTCTCCTGTCGGGAGCCAAAGAACTGTCCGACAGCTACAGCACGTTTACTTAGCCATTTGGGACGTTGGCGTCAGGGGAGACAACTTCTGCCCAACAACTTGTCCGACTTGCTCACCTTGGATACCCCATCTTTTCGGGGCTGGAACAACTCGCTCACGTGGCTTACCTGCTCTCGCCCTGCATGGGTGATAGATGTCCAGCTCAGCTACTCCTTACACAGTAGCTCTGTGATTCCTTACTAAGATATCACCCCCTACACGTAGATCCTATCACAGTGCCTGATAAATGATACACTTTTGTAAAAAAAAGAAAGTGTGATAATTAGGTGGAAACAATAATGCAGGATAAAGAGTTGGCATGTCTTTTGCAGCTTTCTTATCACTTTTTATAATACTAACCAGTCTACTCAGCATAAAATTGCATTGATCATTTATGAAGTGATTGTCAGTCTACATATTTTTATCCTTTGCAGGATAAATGTTGACATATTTTCATAAGACACGTGGTTGTCAGTTCCTAAATGTTGAGAATCTGGCCAGGATCCCCCAAGTGTTTGTATGAGGGGTATGGCAAGGGAGGAAAAGAGAGAAAGAGACAATTTCGTAAGCCTGACGAGGGGTGAGAGATCAATGCCCTCTTGTCGGTTAAAACTTCTCCTATTTATGTGCATGCTTTATGGCCTTATTCAATTAAGCTCTCTGTTCTTAATTTACTACTAAATCCTCCTTAAATCTTTAGGTTTCATAAAGATTACTGAAACATATTCGCGAGAAAAGAAAATGTAGCGAGTATGGGCAAAGACAAAGACTGTCCAGCTTGCCACCTGTCACAGCCCCTATCAGAGAGGATAGAGAACAGGCTGGTGGCTCCTGGAGCGTGCTGGTGAGGATCATGGGCTGGAAGAACAGCAAAATACTCTTGCAAGGATCAGCAATGAAATGGGCTTTCATCCCAAGTCAAGTTTTTGTTATTGCTCATACAGTGCCTTGATGATCTGTCATTGTCAACAGGTTTTCTTTTGTGAATGCCACATGTCACTGGCCATAGCGTTTCAGCTGTGACCAGGAGAGTGTGCGGAGTTTTCACATTCCAATTCAGCTTCCAGAGTAGAACAAGAAGGCCTCAGGTGTCCTCAAGAATCAATTAATAATTTGTGGTCACCGATGCACGGTAACTTTACTTCTCCTTATTTTTGGTTCCATGGAGAGCACTGCACTAATGATGGAAGCTACATTTTCATGAAGATTTCTGAGCTTTCTAAAAGAGGATGTTCACTTCCCGTGGGCTGTGGAGATACAGAAGGAAGAGGCCACGCATTACCCCCCTAGCAGTCCCAGGCACCAGCAATTTGAACCCTTTCCGCCATACTTTTCCTAGACTACCTTGTGCATTGCTTTTCTGGAGAAAGAATGAAGAAAGAAAATGAAAATTTGATATCTAGAACATTCTAGCACATGAACAAATGAGCTCAAAAGCCATGGAATAGTATCTCCCGTCCTTATCTCTAACTTCGCCTTCTTTTTCACTTTCAGCATATCCTTTCTTACATCATCCAATAAAATCTTGCCTACTTACTTATTTATTTATTTACAGAATCAGGGGGGTCGAACTCAGAAACTTGTACTTCCCAGGCAAGCATTTCTGCCCCTGAGCTAGCTCCCCACTCTTTCTATTTTGAAATAAAAAGTAATGTGAATATCACGTAGCCATGGGAAGTAATCAAGTATCTATGAGCAGCGATTGCAAGCGGTGCATGCTCAGATGTTTAGAGAAACCACTTGAAATCACTGAAATAACAAAGAAAAATTTGGAGAAATAAATTTAGGTCATAGTCAGTATATAATTCCATGGATTAGTCTCACAATTTTAAGCACAGAGAGCAATTCTAAGTAAGTTTTTAAAAGATATTCTAATTTTAAATGCTGTAGTCAGGCCGGCCTGATAACTCAGCATATGAAAGCACCTGCTTAGACACAGTAAAGTGGCCGGGTTTGATCCCTGGTGGCGTGCCAGGCCAGTTCTGCCAGGGGATGCGCTGAAATGGTGATTGGGCCTGGATATGGCAGTGTGCGCCTGTAATCCCAGAACTCTGGAGGCTGAAAACAGAAGAATCACTATGAGTCCGATCTTTGTAGTAAGACCCTATAGGCCCAGTGCTATACACAGAAAAAATAAAATGAATAAAATAAAATAAAATCAGCAGTCCAAGAAGTTCTGTTGTAGATGTCACAAGTGTAATATTGCATGATAAGATAAAGATATATATGTAATTCTATGATAATAATTGAAACCTGTGCCTTGGTATAAAACATTTATTTGATCAAAATGTGTACTATATAAAGTTCGTACAATTTTAATGTTAAGAATGTTAGCAGCAAAGAATGTTACAACACCTTTGAAGACATATAAGTAAAGTGCCAATAAAATTTTCCGAGTTTTAAAATGGAAACATTTATAAAAGACCACATCATTTTGTATGAAATGCACTTTCATGTGTTGTGTATCTTGAAATTAGAAACCGAGTATCTTATGTATTATTTGTCTCGTTGTTCTTTTTTAAAATAGTATGATAGGAAGGGCTGGGGAGACAGCTCAGTAGAATAAGCCCTTGGTTGGCAAGACTATGGCCCTGAGTTCAATCCCTGGTTCTGTAAAAAAAGAAAAAAAAAAAAAAAAAAAAAAAAAAAAAAAAAAAAAAAAAAAAAAAAAAAAAAAAAAAAGGGAGAGAGAGAATGAGGTCACTTCAATATGCATTGTGTTTATTATTGTGGCCGTCCTACAGATGTGTTTTGTATGTGTCTCATTGTTATTTCTTAGTAAAAGTGATAAAATTAAACATAAAAAATAATATAAAAGGAATGGAGTTTAAAATTAATTGTAGGGAACAACACACTCTGGCTGTCTTCCTTTCCTAGCCCTCTCTCAGAGAGGAGCTATCTTTCCCCCAGTAAATCTATTCTGCTCATAAAACATAAATAAATAAATAAATAAATAAATAAATAAAATTAATTATGATGTATTATGTCCATGTACCAACTCCCCACAATGAAATAAATTATTATGTGCTCCAAACCTTTACTAATAAACATAAAATTTAAGAAAACGTATTGTACAAACCTATCAAACAGCAATACATGAAATAAATAATTTCACTGGGTATCTCAGAACTACTGTTTCCACTTAGAATTATTATATTTAGCCTATGAGATAATTTACTTAATACCTATATTGCTGTGTGTTGTGTAGGATGATCCAATCTTTATTTTGTGTTAGTATGAGAACTTAGTCAAAGAGGACTTAGGGACAAGGAGAATAGTAGGAAATTTCCAGAACACAAAAGACAGTCCTTTATTACCAGATAAATCATGGACCCTCAGTCTTTTTTTTTTTTTTTCTTATTTTCTTCTTTGGTTGCTCAGCTTAATTTCCACAGAATCAATTTCCAACTCGGGCTTATTCAGCAAAACTTGTATGCAAGACTATTTGTGTGTCTCTCTGTACATGTGGGTTTTGGAATAGAAATGGAATGAGAATATTTAATAATTCATATTTTTCCTGCTCTCAAATATTGTGAGAAAACAAGGAGAGAGAGACAACAATAAATAGCTTCATAATCATCAAAAGAGAGAACAAATCATTTTTCCTGAAACATTATCTATGTGTTTAGGTCTGCACATCAATTTTCTGGAACAACCGCAAAACAATGCTCACACTGTTAAAGGGCAGTAGCTAATATACGTGTCTAACAAAATTAAAAGTCTTCACTAAGTTTGATATCTTCAGTTATGTTTTAGTTTTGAAAGTAAATATTTGCTTATTTGACTTGATAAGTATTTGTACTGGCTTATTTCATAAATTAGAAGCCTGAAAACTATTTTTTAAATAACAAGAACCTTAATCATTAGAGGAAACCTATCCAGATTGAGGTAAAATATCTACTATGTCTTGAGCATTTTGACAGAGGAGCTGTTAAGAAACAAACACATTACTTTAAGTAGACTTTATTTTAAATGGTTTATCCAGTATAACTGTGTACTTTGAGTGGTGATTAAGTTGAAATATTTTATGGCTTTTCTCAGAAAATCTTTATTGTGTAATGAGCCATATTGTATAATCACCAAAAGGCAAAAAACAGACAATGGTAATTTTCACTGGAGCTGGTGTTTTGACGATAAAACAGAATTTTATCTCTTTACCCGATGCTAGGTCTGATTGTCTTTCACTGCCCTTAGAGTAACCTCCAGGCCTCAGCTAGTTATGTCAGATTGCAAAGGCTTTCAATGGCTGAAATTTATGCATACCACCTTGGGTAACATATTTGGCATTCACTTAAACTTGTAATGTGTGCATTTTCTATTATGAATTACATTGCAATGGCTTCACCTTATGGAATTCCTAGTACTGCTTTGCTTCAAAATAAGAAAACGTTGACTTTGAGAAAGTTATCTTTGAAATAGTTGGTAATCATATAAGATCACAATTGAATCCTCTCTGAGTCTGAAGATAAAAAGAATTGCTTTTGTTAAATAATCCAAAGTATTTGAAACATCATGGTAAATTTGGGCAAACTTTATCCAGATACACAAACAGATGACTATTTCCACAAAATTATTATAATGAAGACCTGCTAATGACCACTTTAAATAAGAAGCTATATTATAAATCCAGTTAATTTCCTTCCTGACATAATAGGCATTTAAATGGTAACTTAATAAGTTATATTGTGAAAAAACACAGTTCTATTCTTTTTTTTTTTTTAATTTATTTATTTATTTATTTATTTATTTATTTATTTATTTATTGTTTCAGAACCTTTGTTTGTTTATTCACTCATTTTTATGGCCGGCTCAGCCCGCCCCAAGGGCAGGGCTGGCACAGCATGTGGTGCCGGGGATCGAACCGCGGTCCCTGAAGCCGCCCAAGCTTCCCCAAGCAGGCGCTTTAGACCACTGAGCCATCCTGCCGGGCCCCTACAGTTCTATTCTTTGTTCTTATAAAATTCATTAAGTCATGTGATCCTCATAATTTTTTTTTTTCTCATGAAATCTGCTTGTACTATAAAATCAAGTTGGTACATTCAATACCTTCCTTAGGAGAAACAGCAACTCAAATAAAATACCAAAAACAATGAATAACTTTAACAGAATTTCAGTGTTATGAATAAATATATAGTATTATTTGTGACTGATTTTGACTGAGACAATTTAGATTGAATATTTCCCTTTCAAGGAAAAGTAGACATTTATATTTCCTGTATTTAGTATTAAAATGAAATCATCAACTCAAGAAAGAACTTTAATGTGATATTTCATTGTATGAGGATTTGTATGGAAATTTTGATGCAATTATTTTGTGATGAAAAATCCTTTGAAAGTAGGATATAGAATTTTGGAGAAAATAATTTTGCTGGATAAAAGTTTGAAGCGTTTCATTGCTTGCTACACATGAAATATTTAAAATGCATTCTGTTTAAAAATTTACATTGGAATTTATGCATTTTATCTTTTCTATGTATTTTATTTTGTCACCTTATTAATCATTCCTCTGCCAACACCTATTTACTGTTCTTAGATCCAGAGAAAAATGTTTGTGGGAAAAAAATATTGCATTGCTCATAGCTACTCATAAAAGGTAGCCTCTAGTTACTTTCTAATGAGGTAAAAAAGGCAATAAAGTAGACAAGGGAAATATATAACAGGCAGGAGAGTGACACAGGTAAGTAGAAATTTAGGACAATAAAATAGAAGATGAAGTATGTTCATGTGTTCATGGGATAGAAGTGATAAAGTTTTTACAAGACAGAGAAGCCTCAGTGAGAATAGTAATAAATAAATAATAATGAAGAATAGGGTAACTGTCAGAATATCTGGAGAAATCCTCATCAGGACAGGAGTACAAGGACTGCATAGATAAGAGCTGGCCTGGAATGCATCAAGATCCACAAAATGCCTAGAAAGGATAAAGGAACAGGTAAGGAGACGAAGTTGGTATCATATTATGTGTATGTGAGGGAGAAAGGGAGAGATGGAGAGAGAAAGAGAGAAGATATATATATATATATATATATATATATATATATATATATATATATATATATATATATATATATGGTCAGCCTACCATACTGTGTTTGCTTCTTCATTCATGTGTTAAACTAATCATGAATAAAATATTTTAAAAATACACCTGTGCTTAACATGTCTAGACATTTCTTTATCGTGACTGTATTGATAACACAGTATAACAGCTCTTCACATAGCATTTATATTGTATTAGTTATAATAAGTAGTGCACAGATGTGTGGGCTACAGGGAAATATTGTTCCACTTTATGTAAAGAACTTGAACATCTGTCAAATTTTGCATCTGAAGCCATCCTGGAAAACCAGTCCTCCATGAGTACTGAAGGGGCAATGCTCGCTTACAGATGGAGAAAGAGTGACACTGAGAAGTGTGGGAGGATTTTCAAGGGATTTGTGGAGAGGAGTTGGCTCACATGATTGTGGATGTGGAAAATTACAAAGATATGCTTCTGGAAAACTGGAAAGTCAAGAAAGCTCATGGTATCATGCTAGCCCCAAGACTGGGTTGTGAAAACACAAGAAGAGTTAATATTTCAACCTGAATCTAAAGATAAAGCAGAACTGTTGTCCCGGTTTTGAGACCATTACACAGAAGGTGTCTTCTCTTAGTTACGAAAGGGAAAGACTTGTTCAAGGCAGGCCTTCTGACGATTAGATGAGACCAAGCTGCTGTAAGAGGAAATTCTGCTTTCCTCCATCTCGTCATGTTCAACTCACCTGAAATTATCTGGAGTAATACTTGGCCGAATGTATGGGAAAGCCAATAGGACACATCAAAGTTACCGCCACACAATTTTGTGAATATAAAAATGACTCCTTTCTTCCACTCATAAAATAGAAGACTTTGGGAATATTTTAAGTAGAGTAAATAATATATTTTAATGTCTTGTTTCTGTGTTCAGAGTGGACTAAGTAATGCCAAATGAAAGGGTCAATGATAAGGTAGGAAGTTACGGAGCAAGTACCACTGACAGATGAATGCGACCAAAATGCTGAGAAGAGATCAGGAATTTTTTGGTCATTGAAAATAAGGTATCTGCTCATGGCTCTGACAAGGAATATAAAACCGCAGGCAGAATTTCTTTAATAATTTTGTCTAAGACACAGTAAGAATTGAGATGCTGCTCCTTGAGATGGGGAATAATGCAAGAGGAGTGGAAAAGTTGTGATGAGCCTAAGAGCAGCTTGCATTTGCATATGCCAAGGCAGGGATATTGATAAGAACTTCCAGTGCAGACTGAGTAGAAATTCATGTTGTGAGTCTATACTTGGATTCCTCAAAAAATAGATGCTATTTATCTGTGCCATCTTTCTTTCGTTTGTTTTGACTTTCTTTTGCTAGGAAGAACCAAACTTGAGTCATGGGTCTTGTCCTAAGTACAGAATCATATAAACAAAGGCTCCGTAGTTAGGTCCAGTGGAATTTATAGACATTGGTCACTTGTACAGATTGACTCCCTTCTGTTTGGTAGGTATTTATTTCCTACGTTGATGGAAGATTTCAATATTAACAATGATAAAATAAATGTAAAAGTAAATAGTATATGTTTGGCATTTATATAGTAATTATGGCAGTTTGCACCTTTGGATAACAGGCTTGGTAGGAATGAAGGACAAATAAGTTATCTTATTCTGGTTTAATTTACCACTTCAGCCAAAGATACAACAAAGCACATTCATTCTTAGTAAGTTCACCAAGAAAGTGTCCAGGCATTGAGACCAAAGCTCTGGCTATTGCTATTTACCTCCACTGATATATCTATTTTAAGGACCACTTCATCTTCTCTCTGTACCCTACCACCTTTTAATGGGGGCACTGTGATTAACAAGGGAATTGTGAACAGAACTTCGCTCCCTCTTCCTTCACAACAATGTCTGTTCCCCTACGCGTTCAATATATGAAAGTCAGAGAGCAAGATGTATGAAGCAATTACCTAGATTTTTCACACCCTAGGGATGGTTGCAGCCTACACTTGGCCTACATTTGGCATCAGAAGCATCATCATTTTCTCCTATGATGAAACTTTCTTATTAATTGGCACAAGTACTCTCCACGGGGATAGGAAATTGTTGGATTAGCATTATTTGGAATAATTATTTCACTCCCATCTACTAGCTGCCAGTTCTGTGAAATTAATAAACATATAAATATTATGCAAATAAATACTCTGGGGTACAGTTAGATGTTATATACTTTAAAATATGATGGAACAATTGGCAAGTAGGCATGGTATAACCTACAGAGGAAGCAAGCACATGAAAGCACATTTTCCCCCCATTCAGGGTTAGGTGACAGATTTTGCAACCAGGATCTGTCACTTATTGTGGCCAGGTTTCAGAGGTTTAATCTCAGGAGCTCCAAACCTCATGAGAAATGCTAGAGGACTGACCTTTTCAAGGTGATAGCTTGCTAATTGAACGTACTGACAGGTTTGAATTTTCAACTATGAGTATGTATATGTTGTCCCTGTGCAAAAATGTCTTGGCTGATGGTGTTCCCATCTAGGGGTAGATTGCCACCAGACCCTTGACATAGAGGACAGTGTCTGAGCAGTTAGTGAGACGCTGTAGTGGGCGGACTTCTGACTCACTGCCTGGGTATGGGAGATCTGCCTTCTTTGAATAGCATATGCCATTAGAAATCACGCTTGGCATCTATTGTGGTGTTTAACTGTAACTTCTTGGAGCTGTAGAAAGTCTATTTTCAACACAAATAACAGCAAGTCATACATCTCTTCCAAATCCCTTGCAAAAGTACAAACTTTTCTTTACTAGGCACACAAATGTAAATTTCTCTTTTCCTCTGTACGATGAGGTTGTCTATTGCTGCATATTTTTCTTAAAGGGTTTCCCTTTTTGTTTTGTAACTTACCCTTGCTTCTCTCTATTTTTAGTAGGGCCATCCAATAAAGCTTCAGAATGGTTGCATATATATTATATATATAATATATATATTTTATATAATATATTATATATATGGTGTTTATTTGATAGTGGAAGAAAAATTTGTGAAAAAGAAACTTAAATGAATTCATAAGATAGTCTTTCAGGAGAAAGAGCAATATTTCTTATATTTTGGGACTATTGGTTGCTTGGTAAGTTCTGGTAAGCAAAAAGAATGTTATTTTTCCCACTATCGTCACATAAGTTGTACTATCAAAAAATAAATATACATAAAATAAACATTTCCCCTGTAGAAATTTTTTTTTTTTTTGTCTTTTTGAGACAGGGTCTCGCTATGCAGTTCAGGCTGGCCTTAAGCTCCCTTTTGTAGCCCAGGCTGGTCTCGAACTCACACCGATCCTCCTGCCTCAGCCTCCTGAGTGCTGGGATTACAGGCATGAGCCACCACGCCCGGCTTCCCCTGTAGAAATTTTAAATACAGTAACCTGTCTTTGGTAGGAAGTTTGAGTTCGTATTTTTTTTTTTTTTTTGTACAGGTTCTGACTACACAGATGGACTCCTAATGACCCTCCTGTGTTCAGCCTCTCCAGTGCTGGGATTACAGGCATGTACCACCTTGCCAGGACTTGGTAGCTGCCTCAGGAAGGCATTCACCTCATTTTGGATAAAATAAAAGGATTACCTAGAAATTAATGAGGCAATGCAACAATAGTTTCTTTCATTCCTATCAATATATTGACTTTAGCCTGTCTTTTCTCCTCTAGGCATTATTAGACTGCAAAGAAGTTGATCATTCAAATAGCTGTTGTGACGGGTATGTGGCCTGTCCTCATGGTACCTGAGCAGATTTTCGTTGTTTACTGCAAATGCTGAATTTTTTTTTCTTTTTTACTCCTTGAGTTCTGTCTATGAGCTTGAAGCTCTCCTGACTTCCAGATGTATTTCACATTTTATAGATCATAGTGTTATAGACTGGTATGGGCAACTATAACATTATAATGTAGAACATTTCTGCTTGATACTGACATGGATTCTACAAGAATGATGAAGTTCTGCTACTGGCTTTGTTTGTTTGTTTGTTTGTTTGTTTTCCTTCTGAACTCAAGGATTACTGAATTTTTACCTGTATCATTCCAGGTTTTATTAGAGGTACAGATATAACACAAAATGTACAAATGTATTAAAAATTCCAAGATTGGCTTGTAGTTTTCAGCCACAGAGTCAGTTGAAGAATTGTGCAGAGGCCATCTGCACACTGGAGACTGCAGGAGTCAGTTCAAGGTCCGGAGCCCACAGCAGTGTTCCGTGCAAGTCCGCGTCAGGATGCGGATGGATCTGAATCGGAAGGCCGATAAATCTACACCAGAAGGCTCACGGATCCAAGACACAAGCCAAGAGTCTGTGCTAGAGCCAGGAGATGATGTCCAAGCTGATGGTGAAGTCTTGTGCTCCGCTAAGGAAGAACGGGGTCCTTCGTCCTTCCTCATTCTTTTATGTGACGAGTTACTCTATGGTGGGACCTCCATACCTTAGGAGGTGGAATTGCTCAGACGACTTAATTAGACTCTTAGCTTCTCAAGCTGACAGAATCAACCAACCATTGCATTATCCTTATTTGAACATGATTAAATTGTGTGTGTACCAGTTCTCGCAAGGAATTGACTTCTCAAAAATTACTAAGGGTAGTAAAACTGCATAATTTTCAGGCATGATGCACTCATCTGCTGCATTTACTTTTCTTTTCTCTGACTGCTTTTTGCACTGAGCTTTTTTGAGAATATTTAAATTTTGAGACAGTCTCATTAAGGTTTTAAGCTGCTCAGGCAAATTTGCAATTTTCCTGCTTCAGCTTTCAGAGTCCAGAGATCAAGAACATGTATTGTCATTCTTGGATCCCATGATATAGCTTCTCCAACAGACAGATTTCGCTGGATACAATACAAAGTATGGTAAGAATTTATGTCTGCTTTGCCCACCTTTGCTCTTGTGCTCTGCAATAAAAATGCACCTTCAGCAGCAATGAGTCAAGAAAACTGCACGGAGACATTCAGAGTAGACTTGAAGCCATGTTCAAATGAGCCAGAAGAGAAATGTTTTGAAAAATAAAGTGTACTGGAAGCCACTATGCTGTGCTTCAGGCTCAGACATTCTGGAGAACATGTACACAGAATTATTGCAGCACCAGAAACCTAATGCAGTAGGCTTCTAAAGTAAAAAATAAAGAATAATAAAAAAAAAAAAAAACCTAATTTGAGTCTTGTCCTTTACTATGACTATCCTTATCATTTTAAGTATTTTCTTGTAGACATCTTCATTTTCAGAAGGGTAAAATGAAGGTGTAACCACGCCCCTCTCCACAGTCCAGTCAGACTGAGTGATTGTGACATGGTCACGTGGTCGTTAGGGATAACGGCGGCTTCTCTTCTGTCATCCATTCTCTAGCGTCACAGATAAGAAGCCAAAAGAGCAAGGTGATGATTCAGCAAGATACATTTGTCTAAATGCATGAGACATACCTCACTGTAACGGGGCAGTGTGTGTGGTATGGCCTACTGGAGGTCAAAGGTGGGAGTTATCATCGTTATTGTTATTATTATTAATGTATTGGGTTGTTGCAAGATCTCATTCTGCAGCCTGGACTCCATGTAATCCTTCTGCTTTCAGCCTCCCCGCTGCTGAGATTACAATTATGTGGCACTACATCTGGGCTCTGGACAGCTCAGCGTGCCTTGGGGGCAGAGCAAAACAACAACAAAGTAATGTATTTTGTTTGTCATATCTTCTGATAGATAGTTCTCTCTGGCATCTAAGGATATTTGACTGTTTCCTCTAATTAAGAGGGAAACCTCTGAAGCCTGAATGGATGCTCTATGATTTGGCAACATCAGGACCCTGGTGGATTTTGCTCTTGATCGACCCAATTGGGGAATTTCATTCAGAGCTCCACACGTGTGTTAATATGTTTGTATATAATGTATAATTGGGTATTATAAATAATACTATATTTAAAATATAAACCCATTACATATTATTTGATAATATATGAGTATAAATTATAATTATATGAAATTAGAAATAATATGTATTCTATATGACAATTTTATAGTGCAAGACTTTTGCCATGTGTTGCACACTTGTTTCACATATGTTCACCTACTCAATCTTCAAATCTGTGCATCGATTTGAAGCGCAACTGTATGCCGTGCCGTGGTACAGATCTGAAATACTGCCGTGGTCTCACGTGGTCAGATTGGGGGTGAGAAGCTCACCAGTGCATTCACTCACTGAGTTCAGAGCAGTATGTGCTATCAGGGGGAACCAGCTTGCAGGAAGTGAGTCCCTTGGGGTGGGTGTGTCTTTGCAGAGAATCTGACACTGTGATTTGTCCTCCTTCTCTGCTCCCTGACTGCCATAGACAGCACTGCTGTTTTTCCAACGGTACCTCGCAGCACTCCCTGAAACCAGGAGTCAAGTGATTCTCTAAGTTGCTGGCCTCGTTTCTGCTCATTTGCTTTTTTGTCTTTTGACAGCAATAGGAAGGGCGTCCAGTATACCCATGTTTCAGGTGACCTTTGAGGCACAAAGAAAACTAAATTACCAGAGCTACCAGAGATTGTTAGATTGAAAAGAAACTAAACATGATTCCGAATGAAGGGAGAGACCGCGTTCCTTAATACTATGCACCAGTTTTGCTGCCTAGGGGTAAATGTAATCTCCCAGATTTATTCCAATTCAAATTTAATCTACCTTGCTTCCCATACTGTTGACTCTAAACAACATAACTTCTGTAGGAAAAACAGCATTGTCCTTCTGAATAAGTTGGTAGGAAAAACAGGCAGACCAACAGAGTGACAAATACGCTTTTAACATTATTCATGTTTTTCTTTTTCTTTTAAATTTCTTCGCCTCCCCCATTTGTAGAGGTCTGTGGTTCGAAAATTCTTGCACATTTCTAGCATTACCCAATGCACAGCAGGTGGTTCTTTGTCTTTCTATCTTAAGTTCCAGCTTTCTCTGGTCTTCTAAATCTGTTAGCACTACCCATCTGTTTTGAATTTCTATTTTCCCTGCAACTTTAATTATCCTTATATAATATTTCTTTCGAAAAAATTCACTTCAAACTCTCACTTGTGTGAGAATTTGCGGAGACGAAAGGCAGGACATTTTGTTTATTTTCTTATGTTAACAGTTTGCGCACCATTTTCACATTCAAAATATTTGTGATGTGCCATATATCTTTGTTTGGTTCATAAACCAAACAAAGTGGGTGTTGAAAAAGCACAAACTATCAAGAAAATTCGCCAGTGTGTCACACACTGGCTTTTAGCTTCTGCTATCCATGAAATGCACCAGGAACACGTCCGAGGTCTCATTTCCCAGGCTATCCACAAGGGCAGGCAAATCTGAATTTGTAGTGGTATGCTCCTACGAGTCTTGCTTTTTCTAGGCTCTGCACATGATTCCAATATGTACTCTGGTGTCCTGGCCCTCTGCATGGTGCAAGCAAAACATGATCTAGTATCAAATCTGTTGCAGATAATTGATTTTCAGGTCTATCTGGGTGTGTACAGATCATTTAGTATGAAGCTGTTATAGAGCAAAACTGAGAATAATTGATTGGTGACTTAGTATTTAATGGTTATTTTCCTGGTATTCTTTTCAGAGCTCACTCACTTCAAGTATCCTTGCCTACTGAGAGGTTATTTTTCAAAGACTTCTTAAAATATGTGGTTATATTAAACAAGTGTTTTTTTTTTCTTCTTCTTCTTCCTTTCAAATCTTTTAACAATTGGGGATCACTCATACCAAGGCTTTTTGAGAGGCTTGAAAATATAACCAGTTTCTGAACTGCTGAATTAATAGGTAGAGATGGAAGAAGAGGAGACATGAATCTCCACTCCTCTTAGTTCTGTTATGAAGTACCCACTCTCCCTTATAGCTCTCTTAATTTAATTCCCACATGCTCCATTACCAGAGGCATTTGTGACAATGGCAGTTTTATGTCTCTCTTAATAGGAACTGAGCTGTGTTTCCATTGAGGAGGCCGGGTCAGTGGAGCAGTGGTGGCTCTGTCTCTGCTTATCCCTCGAGTGGAAGAGCTTTCCAGTCAACGAATCCAGGAGAAGTGGAAACTGCTCCACCCTCACCCCTTTCGGTTTTGAACCAGCATCCTGTAGGCTCCTCACTGTGCAGGGAAGCAGGAGAGCTCATTGAAGGAAACACTTGGCGCAACATAAAGGAGAGAGGTTCAGCACAGGGTCTGAAGGTTTTGCTAAGGTCCTCACAATCCTTGGGACATCTGTTCAATTAAAAATAAGAAACGGTCATTATGGAAGCAGACAAAAAGGAATGGAAAATGTGTTCTTGGAGGGGAGGGGAAACAGGACAGGACAAGCCTGGGTCTATGCTCTTGTTTAGGGCTGGAGGAGTTTCCTAAGTGAGGAGTTTGAATGCCAAGTACTCTTCCTTACTTTTGGTCCTTGTCATTACTCCGCATTTACCTGAGATTAATTTCCCACCAGTGTGGCCATAAAAAACATTTTCAGTAGAGTAGAACAGAAGATGAAAGTATCTCCTTACTATGTAGTTGTATTTGCTTTCTTTTTCAACACCATCTCATTACTCTAGGAACAGGTAGAAACAATAATTGTTTTATAACGCTTGACTCTTTCTTTCTTTCTTTCTTTCTTTCTTTCTTTCTTTCTTTCTTTCTTTCTTCCTTCCTTCCTTTCGTGGAACAACTAAATATATCAGAAACAGAGATTGTATATAGATGAATTACAAACCAGCTATTTCAGAGTGCAAAGGAATTTTAGACTGCTGGGTGCCCTATTCTTTAGGGTTTAGGGTAGAACAGAAGGAATTGACATGAATTTGACACAGCAATTTATCTTTATTATATTCATATGTGTCTTTGACACTTTCTTCATTACTGACACAAAATACGCCACACCCACGGCTCAAAGCAAGAGAAGGTTATTTCCATGCATACCTTCAGTTCAGGTTCAGCTGACTTCCATGAGGAAATCGCAGTGGGCCTTGGAAGAGGTAAAGGAACTCTGACATGGCCACCAAGAAGCACAGAGCACTACACGCTTTGGGGCCACACCCTTGGGACCAACTTTGGCATCAGCCAGCTCTACAGCCATCTGATCTAGTCACCAGCTGAACACATGAGGCCTGGGTAGTCAGTCTTAGGCCAAACCATAATACTACCCATTATACTGTCCCCGAGCACAAAACATTACTATAATCTGGTAAATTTGTGTGATTTAGTTAGATTAATAATTCAATATACTCCACAATAGCAAACACTTCGTAGGAGGTGGGGAGTGCAATCCATTGACCCTGCCCCTCTGAGTAAGATTGACTTTGCCTAGGCACACTCTCAGTTACATCCGTACACACATATCTAGATGTAGGAACACACATCTTGGTCACTTACATAGGTTCAAGAATGATATCTTGGGGCTTTCTAATTTCCAGTCGGTCTTTATATTCCAGGGAGAACTCAGGAAAGGCTTCATCAGAAAGAGGTTGTAAGAATTATGCTACATCTTCACCAAAGTGCAGCTGTGGAAGATCCACTGTGCATAGGTATGGCAGGGAGGGACGTCACCAAATGCCCTAGTATTCTTATGGTTTTGTGACTACAAGGACGTCGTGTGTATGTGTGTGTTTGTGTGTGTGTGTGCACGCGCACGTGCGTGTGTGTGTTTTAATATGCAACCAAAGAGACTGAATGTCTCAGCGGTACTGCAAGACAGTCGAGGCTCCCTCAACTTGAGTTCCAAAATTGTAGGGTGAGCATTGTTCCATGTTCGCTGGAAAGTGGGCTATAAACTTTATTGTGTAATACACTGAGATTTTATGGTTGATTTTATTACTACAGGAAAGATGAGCCTTTGCTATTCTTTATTATTTTTCATTAATTTTTATTATCACATGTTTACCGCACATAATGATGACGCTCCTCATAGGGGGCCGGCACAAGGACATAAAGCAGCTTAATTACGTTTTCATTCACTTCCTCCTTCCGCTGCCATCTCTGCGCCTCCTTTTCCTTTACAGAAGACCGACCTGACTATTTCTTATCATTTATCTTTTTTATTTTGCTTTCTATTTATATTTTGGATTTCCAGTGTCGGAGAAATTGTGAGCTACTTAACATTGGATATTAGTCTTTTCTCCATCTAAAAATTTAACATGGGAAGTGCTAGGCTTGGGTATTGCCTGTGGCTATGGCAAACATACATGGGATTGATTTCTTACTTGCTGATATGGTCTTCCAGGAAATCTTAACTTAATTCAACATTCTTTCTTTCTTTCTTTTTTTTTTTTTTTTTAGTTCTGATAACCACCCCTAGGAAAAATGTAACGATTATCTAAGGTAAAGCAATCAGCATTTTACTTGGAATGTACTGGTTACCAAAAGAGGGTTTGCTTTCTATTTTTGATGACTTCAATTATCTACATTTGAGTTTTAGAAAACAATCAAGCTGCACTTTTTCTGGTATATCTGTACTTTGTCATAGGAAATAATTAGTATTTGTTATTTTCTAGTTCATTTCTTAAGAAATACATGATTTGAGTTAAATTTCTTTACCATTGTAAGTTTTGTTTCTTTGTTTTTTGTATTATGCCCAACTCAGCCTGCCCTGCTACAGGGGCTGGCACAACATGTGGTACCAGGGATCAAACTGAGGTTCCCTGTGGTTGCTTAAGCTTTCATAAACTGGCTCTTTAGACCACTAAACCATCTTGTACGCCCCCTCCTTTTTTAAAAATGTACTCATTTGAGAAGTTGCAATTGGTAAACTAGAAATATTTTGCATAGAAGCAGCTTCCAAAAAGACTAATTGCTTCAGTCTATTTGATTTGAAAGTAAGGTGAACATTTGTTAAGAAGATCTGCACCTCTGACTGACACAACTTAGGTTTGTTTTCAGCAACATAAACATTTGCACACCTGAGAGGCAGTATGCAATTTTAGGCAGAGATGCAAGGGGCAGAAGAGCAGAGTATTTCAGTGTTTCTGGTGTTCTGCTGCAAAAAACAGAACGATTAAAAACAATATTAGCAGTGTCAAAGATCTGCATTATTCTCCTTTCTTCTGTTAATAGTTTTGAAAGCTTCAGAATTGAATACTGATGAAGTCTCTGTCACCTATCGGTTAAGAATCCCTGAAAGTAGTAGCACACATCCTAGCCCTGGTCGCAGACATAGCAATATTTTTTCTTCAGATTTTAGCATACAAAGTTGCAGGGAAATGTGGGGGTAAAGTAGTCAGAAAATATGGCTATGTTCATGGTTTCCATATTTGTGTAATGTAAGGCTGACGCCATCTTAGTTACACTCAATCACTGGAATATTTGTGTGATCTTTAGTAGTACGGAAGAATTTTAATTTCTTGTATGATTTTACTTTATACTTAGAAAAATAATTCTTTATCTTCTGTCCAATAAATAGTACTAAATGAAAAGAAAAACCTGGTGTTAAACAAAACAACTTTGGTAAGAATAGAAGAAAAGATTCTTCAGTGGACATCTGCATTTTCAAAAGAACATAATTTCTATTGAATAAAGAAATGTTTTCCTAGAATAAGTAGCCAAAATCTGGCTCCAAAGTAGTGTTTTCTATGAATGAAAAATGGATCCTACCCTATCAGTGCTTTACAAGTCACCCTTCTAATGAATGACATCATAAAAGTTGCTACCCATGTCAGAGCATGACACTGACTCTTAGAATGAACAAGATCTTCGTAGCTCTTAAAAGGCAACACTGTCAATGGGTGCACATGGCCATGTCAGTTATTTTGTTATGTGAATACAATAATAGAAATTATACATTTATATAATTATATATTATATTTAATATATATAATAGAAAACTCTGCTTTCTATTTTAGGGAAGCATCTACAGGGGTTCAGGGTCCCACTGTTAGATCATACTTGTAATGATCCGCCTGCTTGCAGCCTCCTAAGAGCTGGGATTATAAGCGCAAGCCCCTACACTCAGTCTGAGTTGCTGTTTCAGGGCGCCCCAGGGGTGGGGCTGGCACAGCAGGTGCAGGATCAAACTCCCAGCCCTGCCTCTGCTTGCAGGCACTTTAATCTGCTGAGCGATTTGGCCAGCCATTACAAAATTTATTGTGTAGCTTAAAAAGCTAATTGGTATAATGGTAACTAGGCATACTACTTGCTTTCTAGCTTATCTGATTAATTTTTGATATGATTGAAATATGTGGTGTCAAAATCAGGAACTGAGAATGTATACTTATAGCACTTAATAATCTTAAGTTTGTTCCTAATTTTTTCCACTGAAAATGGGTATAACAATAAAATTTTATCATTTGCATGGATAAAATTATCCTCTATACTACACAACTGGTATAAAAACAATTATATCTATTGACTTTTTCTCCTCCCCTATTTCCCTTTAAGTAAGACAGGTATAAAATGTCTACACTTTTTAGAATTAATCTAATATCACATTCTTATTTTCTTTGAATTTTTATTGATTACTTATATGACACCTGTAGTAACATTAGCATTACTGGGACAACCTCCATGGCATCGAACTGTTCTGGAACGATGACTTATTGGTTTGTGGTTTCAGAGCATTCGGTTCATGGCACGCTGGCTCCAGTGCAGGAGCTTCACGAGGAAGGGGCTGGCAGAGCAAAGATGCTTTCCTTATTAGGACCCAAAAACCAAGCGCAAGAAATTGGCAGAGAGCAAGAGGTGCAGGGCCGGATTCCATGATTTTTGAAGTTCATTATGATATAGATGAAGAAGGCAAAATGATAAAACTGTATTTTCTTAAAAAAGAATTCCATCAAGTAACTACTTACATTTTTTTTATCTTTTCATTCATGTGTGTAGTTTTTGTTTCTATGACTCATAACATCTGCAAGTAGCTCTGTGGACAGATTCAAAGAACGACTCTGGAAATAATGACTTAGCCCACTGGTATTTGACACCTGTTTTCTGAGAGTAAACATACAGAAACTGTCTTAGAAACATAAACTCTAGGGGGCTGGGGAGACAGATTGTTTGAAGAAACAATGATCTGGAGTATATCGCTCAGGCTATTACACAGAAAAATTGAGACTACTTTTCAGTTGCAGTTGTTAATATATATTTTTTCTAGCTATTTCTGGATTTTTTAAACTGATCAATTTCATTTATTTGTTTATGTTTATAAATTACTTTATTTTGTATTACTTTTAAATAAGAAATAACAATGAGACAGTTTCAAAACATGTTAGTAGTACCTCCCCAATAATTAATACAGTGCATATTGTTGTCCTAGTAGTTATTCAGAGTGAAGGATGCAGGCGAGATAATTTTTCTAATCATTTTTTGTTTTTTTTTGAGACAGGGTCTTGCTATAGATTTGAGGCTGGTGTTGAACTCTCTTTGTAGCCCAAGGTGGTTTCAAACTTGCAGTAACTCTTCTGCCTCAGCCCCAAGTGTTAGGATTACAGGTATCCACAACACCTAACCTAAGGATGTACATTCTGAAGATTATTTATTTACTTGTTTATTTATTGTTCTGAACTATATTTAAAGCAGGTAATTTTGACACACACCAGAATGGAACACAGAAGCACCTTTGGAGTATTGTTCAGTGATTTCATTATACAAGAATATTCCACAACAAAAAGTCAATTTCTTTTGGACTTTAGTGTATAGGCATTTCATTAGTTTGATCAGTGTTTTTCCTGAGCAAAAGAAAATATTTCTGTTGTTGATGGAACAGAAAAGCCTCCAGGAGTTTTCTACTAAGTACAAAACTTCAGCAGTGTTTGTTTTAATAATATCTTTCCCATACAGTCTGTAGGTAGCAAAGCAGAGCTAAGCATTTTTTCTAAAATATTTTCCACATGGATTTAACAATATTGTTGACCTAGTTATGAAAGAGGTGACACCAGAAGCAATCCCAGCTGCCACCAGTGTATTGTTCGATAAGGTGAAATAATTCTCTTCATTTGTTTAGAAGATATATGACGTATACCCTGAATATATTCCTATAGTTTATTTTTCTGAATTTGATATCTAATGTTTAAGACAAAGAGACAAAACGAGATTTTTAAGATACGTGATAGAATCTTGGCTTCTAAGAAACATTCGGTTAGCATAATGAAAGTAGTGACATGGTTTTCAAATTGCAAAAGATAGCAATAATGTAAGACACTTGACTATTCTCATTAGTGAAAAATCATTTTTTCTCTTTCTTTCTTGGGTTTGAGGGATAAAGCTGAGGATTCACACTGAACTGCATTTCAATTTCTTTTTTCTTTTCTTTTCTTTTCTCCTTTTCTGTTCTCTCCTCCTCCTTGCAATGATTGAGACTGGGCATGATGCCTATAATCTAAGCACCTTGGAAGGCTGAAAACAGGAGAATCACTATGAGTTTGATCTACCTAGTGTGAGCCTATAGACTCTGTCGACCCTGTCCTAAATAAATAAATAAATAAAAATGATATTTTGTAGAACTTTCATGAGTTCTCTCCCCCTTTTCAATGTTCTTTTGAAAAAGTTCATAAAAATTAAGTAAACTTGAACAAAATTTATACCACTTCCATTTCCTATCTTCCTCTCTGGATAAGTCTCTTAAACCAAGGTAAAGAAATCTAATATGTTTTATAGGTTTTACTTAATATATATTCTAAATTTTTCCCATTTACAATATCTTTCCTTTTGTCACCCTAGGTCAAACTTGTATTTCTTTCTAAGATGGAGCTATTTATTTTAAATTAAAATAACAGAATTTTTAATTTCATGCAGTTTTATTCAATCAGAGTTTTTTCCTAGTGCAGTTTTGTGAGGAGCCATGTACTTTCTAAGTACATTTACCACAGTAATCACCCTCTATTGCACACTGAACTGGAAGCCAACTTTAAGCATTTTTGTCATGGAAAAGTATAATTTTAACCGGTAAATGAAGATAAATAGTATGCAAAAGTGCAGTCACAAATGTCCTTCCCTTAGGTGGCTGTGATGCATAGGTACATTAAGATGACTCAGCCATGAAACCACTCTACAATATACTAAGATGACAGCTGTATACATTTATGGTTAATCTTCATCTTCAGTGCATCACTGAACTTCAACAATTTAAAATAACCACCAAATTGCTTAATTTATTTTAATATTAGCCCAAGAATTTTAGTTATGGGCAGATTATATAAATACTGGTCAGTAAAGTACACCTCACATTATATTTATACTTTATATGAAAAGCCGGTAAAAAAGTTTTAGTTTCATTCACATTTATATTTTTATGAAGTTAAACGTGTACATCTAATGATAGCAAACATGATTTGGTTTAGAAATTACAGAGTAATGTGTTTGTTAGAAAAAATTACAAAATATTACAAAAAATGAACCTTTAAATAGTCTTATAAAATTTTATCTTTTTATGGCATTGGGCTGAGGAGATAGGTCAACAGCATAAGGACCTTCCTGACAAGTGCAAAGTCCTGAATTTGATTCCTGGAACTACAAAAATACCAACCCTCCACCAAAACAGAAACAAAAACAAAAGCAAAAACCGAGTCTGATCCTAGTAATGCAAATAAAATAAAAGAAAAAAAGAACTTTTTATTATTCTACACAAACATTTTATATTTATTGCACATTAAAATCAAAATAACAAAAACATAGCTTTATTTTCCCTACAAAAATTATAGCATAGTTTATAAAATTCACTTAGATTATGCGACCATGAACTTCTAAAAATATTTATATAGTAAAATATCTATAGCCTCTCTCTCTCTCTCTGGCTTTTTGAGACAGTTTAATTATATAGGCTGAGCTTGTCTCAGTAATCCTATTGCCTCTGCCTTCTCTGTGTTGAGATTACAGTCATATGCCAACATTCTTAATTATGTTAATAATTTTAAAGTGACATGGATTGACTTTATTTATGTGCAATTTACAAATGCTTTTTAAAAATGTTTTTTTTTTTTATTTTGAACTACAGCAAAAGCAGAGGGATGGAATCAATGTGATAATTCAAATTTTTCAGGATACCACAGACATGAAATGTTTCAAGCTTAGAATGAAAATTAAAAATCTTATTCAGTTGCAAAGACACATGTAGATAACTTATATCTTTAACTATGTGTCTCAGACTAGAAAACATAATTAAATGCTACATTTAAGATCAAAAGTAGTATTTCAGATTGCAAAAAGTTTTCCTCATCATCAGTATATATTTTTGTCTTTTAACCTTTTAATTCATTTATTTAATTTGATACAAGTTCTCCTTACACAACTCAGACTGGTAATGATCCTCCTGTCTCAGCCTCCCCAGGGCTGGTATTATAGGCATGCACCACCACACCTTTTTCCTGTTCCCTAGAGGGACAGCATGTCATGTGGTAACCTGGGATTGAATATGGATCCGTGCACTTGGAACTCTGAACCATATCCCAACCTTGTATTTGTTAATGGATATGAAATCACATAACATGCCTGAATTGTTCATTGCTCATACTGTTTTGTTTTTTCCCTTTCTTTTTTGGCTTCCTAAACAAGAACTGAGCAAGAAAGGGACCGTGTCCCAGCAGACTTGATCTTGGCTATGTGACATTGCAGTCATGCATTACAATTTCTACAAGTCCATGACTTCCAATGAGAAACTCTAGCTATACAGAACAGTTTACATTGTACGCACATATCAGTGAATTACACTCTGTATTTTTTTCTGTAGTATCCTCATTCACTTCAGGATGCCATGAGACAAAGACCCCAGAGTAGGGGGTACCTGCACCAACAGAAATTTAGTTCTCATATTTCAAAAGAGGAGTTAAGGTCCACACTCAGGAGAACTGCTGACTTCATTGGGTGAAGTTCTTCCTGGTTTGTCGGTGGCTGGCTTAATGTCTTCTCATTTATTAATAAGATCAGAAGAAAATAATCATTTGCTAAGTTTGTTAATTTCTTCTGCATCTCTCCTACTTGCCTGCCTGATTCCAGCTCCCTCCTTCCTTCCATCCTTATTCACCTCTCTCTCTGTCGCTCTCTCTCTCTCTCTCTCTGTCGCTCTCTCTCTCTCTCTCTCTCTCCTTCTCCCTCCCTCTCTTCTTTTCAGTCCTTACAATCCTAGTGGTCATACCCTTGAACTCAGTTCTATTTCTGTGTAGGATCCCGACCACTAGCATGTCATCATAAAACTGTATAAATTCCATTTGTGAAGATTGTGTCTTCGTCTTCATGACTTAATTACTTCCTAAACTTTCTGCCTGTAAACACAATCAACTATGGAATTAGGACTTCAACAGATGATATTAGTATACTACAAAAATAGGTTGGAAGGGATGGTAAATAAAAGCTTCATGTGATTTTCTGGTTTAGTTGTAAACAGTGCATATTTCCTATTATAAACCACTTCAGTGAACCTGTTATGGCTTTAAAGATGTCTAAAAATCCACAAAGTGTTAGTAAAGTGGAATAAAAAGTGCCCTGTGCACTGAATGTAATGGTGCATGCCTTTAATCCTAGCTCTTGGGAGGCTGTAAAGAGGCGGATCACGATGAGTCTGATCTAGTAGTTAAATCCTGAACACCCTGTAGACCCTTCCCTAAAATACACTAATGCATTAATTATTAATCAATTAAGTTAAAATGTGTCCTACTTCGATTTTCCAACTATGTGTGAATTTAGGTTTTGTCCTCTAGCATTCCTTATTTATCTACCCAGAAAGGACCCATGGCACCTAAAAACCTTCCCAACTCTCATCCATCTACTACTGACACAGTAGGTTACATGAGGGTAGTGAGGCGTGGAGGTGAGATCAGTCATGAGGAATAAAAAGTGTTTCTCCCCCTTAGATGATATCTTAACCTCCAATGTGTTTCTAAAGCTCACTCCTCAGAAAGAAAAGGGCCCGTTATCAAACAAAACTGCACTCTAAAATGGCCTTTCTGGCCTGATTAATTTTACTGCTCACCTCCTTTCTCATACCCCTCATTTTTTCCCTTAGTCTTATTATTCATTTCTACTTACTTGGTGCTGATGATTACTGTGTGCCTTACATTTCACATATGAAATTACATTTAAAAGGCGGCAGGTGAATACATGAGATTTTAGTCACTTTGATTTCCATAGATGAAAACAAAATGCAAACCATTTTATACAACATCAAACTACACCCACCTCCCCACCCTCTGACACAGAGCTGTACAGGAATTATCTTAACTGAAAAACAAGCATTTCTACCTAGTTTCATACTGTATTGGTCAAGGTATTCTCCATTTGTTCATAATTTTTCTGATTTTCAATATAGAAACGTTTTTATATTTCCATGAGACTCTAGATTTCTCAAAAACTGCATCTGCTGTGCTCATTAGTTTGCTTTAGTGCTGTTTTTTTTTTTATTTTGTGGTTTGTCATTCATTTTTCATGAAGACATATTGAGTAACAACTATGTGTCTAGAAAAAGAATTATTTTATAAGGAACAAAAATATAAATAAGATAAATCTTTCTTCTTATAATACAAGTGTAGTGGTCTAATATAGATGACTATAATGTAAGGCCTCTGGGGACAACTTCATGTTTTGAAAATTATCTGGAGGATGTGGATATTTTGGGTGAGTATACATGGGTATGTTTTATTTTTTTAGTAAAAAGTAAACTTGTTAAAATTTCATTTATTCATTTATTCATTCAATTATTCATTTATTTAATACAGGGTCTCACTACGCAGCTCAGACTCATAGTGATACTCCTACCTCTGTCTCCTCAACACTGGGATTATAGACATGTTCCAACATGACTGGTTTCAGTGGCCAGCACATTCAACCCTTGCGTCTGGGGCCTGCATGACAAGTGGTATGTGGGATCAAACCTGGGTCTCCGTGCTTGTGAGGCAGGTACTTAGACAGCTGAGCTATCTCCCCAAACCTGAAAGTAGACTTTGAAAAATCATTTTAAGATTTCAATAATTATTTGTGCATGTTAAAGAAAATTTTTATAAACATTATCCCCTGCACCAATCCATTCATTTTCAGTAACATTTTTATCGTCTTTATTTGCCCTACTATAGCCCATATTGATGAAAATAAGACTTTATGTACTAATGCTAAGAACATTATTTTAAACATATTAAAAGCCAAATGGCAAGGAGTGCTTCTGGAATGATACAATTTGGAGCTCTGTGGAGCTCTGAAAAGCTTCTACATTTAAACATTTTTCTTGCAAAGCAAGCAGCTTAGTAAAGATGTCAAGCAAAGCAAATAATTAATATATCTGGAAATTTCCCTAGTTTATTGTACAAAGTATCAAATTATTCAACAAAGTCTACGCAATGTCAGAATTATAGTGCTGCTCATGAATGTTGAGCTGGGAAACTGGCCCTTCCTTTACCCTGAAAGCATGATAGAAGTTCCTCTCCAGCCAGTACAGCCCTCAATACAGAGTTCCTGTTTTCCAAGCTCCCAGTCCAACCCTTTGCTCTCTCATGAAATAGAGGCTTCCAACACTTCTCTAATTCCTTCTTCCCTCCATCATTTCTAATCTATCCAGCTCTGAAATCCTGAGGTCAAAAGGCGAAGCACAGTCTTAATCTACTCATTCTCAAGTATGTGACCCTGATGTGACAGACTGAGAATATTTTGCCCTTGACTACTCCATTGCCAACTTGCTTATAGTTTAAATGCTTCTCACCGGAACAGAAAACATGGAAGCCCAGAGGATGCTTCCTCTACCTGGGTAGGAGGTAGGGCATGGCGAATTTGGCTGGAATATATACAGGACCTGTCAATTTCAGGATCCCAGGACGGTGCCACCTAATTCTCAGGGCCACTTACCTGAAACTTCTCCTGGGTTCCCACAGATATGAACTGCGTATAAAGATGCAAATGAAATGAGGAGCCCGCTATCACCTATTATGTAATCAAAATAAGTCATGCTCAAAAAACCAAAGGAGGATAAGCCACTGTATTAAACAAAAGAGTAATAAAGAGAAATTACTTTCAAAAAACCAATAAATTGAAAATTCAAGAGTAGAAAATTAAGTATAAATTGTCTAGAAGGACATGATCAAGAATAAATTTGAACTGGCAGAGAAATCAATAAACTTCTACCTTTAAAGATTATTCAAACTGAAGAACAGAGGTAGAAAAAGAGAAACAGAAAGAGACACAGACGGTAATGGAACATGACAAAGTGTATCAACAAAGGTACAAGGAGAGCTCCAACAGGAGAGGAAAGACAGGAAACACCGGAGTGTACTTTCTAAAAACGATTATTGTGTTACAAACTCAATGAAAATTACCAGTACACACATGCACATGCTTAACGAAATTAAAATAGTGTTAAAGTGATTATAGCCCAAATTATGAAAACCAAAATAATATCAGAGACCTTACTTGACAGGAGAAAATGATTTATATTGTGTAAAGGAAAATGAGAAGCTTATTTCTCAGCACCTTGGAGCAAGTACAGTGAAACACGAGACATAATCAAACATATGGTAAGTATTTATACTTCAAAAATAGATATGAGAGCAAAGGACATATTGTTATTTTTCTCCTTTAACATTTTCCCCTTTCTTAGCCAGGCATGGTGGCTCACGCCTATAATCCCAGCACTCGGGAGGCTGAGGCAGAAGGATTGGTGTGAGTTCGAGACCAGCCTGGGCTACAAAAGTGAGCTCAGGATCAGCCTCAACTGCATAGCGAGACTCTGTCTCAAAAAGACAATAAATAAATAAATAAATAAATAAATAAATTAATTAATTAATTAAATAAAAATAACATTTTCCCCTTTCTTCAAGCTCACTTATCCCATCATTCTTACTATTTCTGAAACAGTTCTTCAAATTCCTTTTGTGTGTGTCTTCAGTGGACCGCTCATGATTACCCTGTTATTCTTACCTGATTCACTATTATTAGGTCTTCCCTATCGGACCTCACGCAACTTTAATAGAAAAAAACACTCAGCAGACCGCCAAAATCCTGTCAAAGAGGAAATCCAGTCCAAGAGACCGAGATCAGGTGGATCCTGAGGCTTATGGGAAACCTTATGTGTCTACAGTATGCCACTCTGTTAGTTAGCAGAGTGTTACTGTCATCTTGCACTTTCTGCACGTGCTTCCTGCCAGAGACTCCAGACCAGAGACAAACTTAAAACATTGCCATTTCTCACAGTGGGACTGTTTCACCGCTTAAATTTCCCCATAAGGTATACGCTCTCTTTTGTTTGCAGCCAGTAGTCTTTTTGTCCTTGTCCAGGCTGCAACCACTGTGAATTAAAGATTTCCCCGTTTGCTGCAACCCTTCAGGTTCTAAGGCTCTTGGTTACATCAGGGGTCAGCCTCATAAATATTTTCACCATTTGTGGCATTTCTGATTTTGCAGAAGAGCTTGAAGTTGCACACTGTTTGATCATTTGATTAAGGTGCCGAAGGACACCCTCTAATGTTATATGAGCCTGCTTTTCTGTGGGACTGTAGTCCACAGCACCAATCGCCACAACTTGGACTACTCCTCATTAAGACAAAATGTTATGGTTTGTGTATAGGTGTTTCTCCAAGGCCTCATGCAGTCATGGGATGGTTTCTGGAATTTGTCATTGATTATTATAAAAAATGGGTGCTGTGCCTCCCCTGAGGGAAGTGATTTGCATTTCAATCCATGAAAGGAAGAGAAGTTAGCTGCTTGAGCTGCTGCTACTCTTTCCTTGCTCTTAGCTGCACCCATGAGAGATTGATTTCTGTCATATGTCCCTCTGCCTTGGAGCCAGCTGAATGTAGACTGAAACCTCCAGTAACTGTGAGCTAAATATACCTTTCCTTTCTGAAAAAAAAAGGAAAAGAAAGAAAGAAAGAAAGAAAAGAGAGAGAGGGAGAAAGAAAGAAAGGATGAAAGCAAGCAAGCAAGCAAGAAAGAAAGAAAGAAAGAAGCTAAGAAAAGAGGACTAGAGGGAAAGTGTCATAAGTAACATTTGTCATTCAGTTAAGATTATGTCACACTGGGTAGCATTCTTATTCTCTCATTATTTAGTTATGAAACTTTGTTTTGTTATTTCATTGAAGTCAGTGAGTGCTGCAGTATTTTCTTTATTAATAAAAACAAAAGTGCTGAAAAGGAGTGACCAGTGCATTCAAAGCGAGAGTACTCTGAGGGAAATTAACAGCAACATGTTATTTAGTGGGACACATTTTTAAAGACTCAAATATTCTTGGCATAGTTTCACATTAACATACTCAAGTGGAAAATTTAAAAAATAGGGAAACAAGAGTCATCACCACAAAATGTATCTCTGAAAGTCAAATACAACAAAGTTAATCCTCAAGAATTAAAAGAAAACACAAGAGAATTTTAGGTAGCTGATCTGGTTTGTGAGAACTATGACAAACTTTGTGAGACCAAAAACAAATAAAAGTATTTTTTGGATAAACACATGTGCATAAAATGAACGTTAAAAATAATTATGTAAGTATAGAAAACACTATGGTTTCATATTTTTTATTTCTTAACTGATTAGAAGAGAATTATGTGAAAATATGTATAAAATTTTATTGTCCCTACTTAAAAATGCATAATGTTAGACAATATTTGTAAAGAGCAGGTAAACGGGAATAGCTATGTTAATGAGGGAGAGTGATGCCTCATATTAACATATTTCCAGAAGCCAATGGCAAAAAATAACAAAAATATTAATAATACAATTCCTCAGGGGCCAGCCAGAAAGCTCAGCAAACTAAAGCACCTGCTTAGGCAGAGCACACTGGCTGGGGTTCGATCCCCAGCCTGCTGTGCTGACACCACCCCTGTGGAGTGCTCAGACAGCCATTGAGACTGGGCGTTGGGATGTGCACCTGTAATGCCAATACTTGGGAAAGGAAAAACAGGAGGATCACAATGACTCTGATTTGTGTAGTGAAAACCTCAACATCCTGTTGACCCTGTAACAAATTTTTTTATAAAATTCTCAAAAAAATATACTAACGTTCCATGCTTTATTATACAGGTCTTGCTTTAACTTACCCTTAACCACCCAGCAGAAAAGATTAACCACGAGTAATAAAACGAAAAGCTAGCTTAGTATGCTGAGCTTTAAAAGGCTTAAATCAATAGCTTCTATCATTGCTAGTTTTGCCATTAACCCATTATGATTATGGAACATTGGATTACCTATACAATTACTTTCTCCTTAGTCCAATGAGAACAAATTTTTTTGTACCAATAAGGATTAGAAAAATTATCACGTCTACACCCTGTACTCTGAACATGTTAATATTAAACAATGCCAACAATATTTGAGTGTTTATTTCTTATTAAATGCAATAAAAAGAAGAAAAAAGTACACATAAAATAAAAAATATGCTCTTTCCGGCTAGCTTCATTAAAAAGACAAAAAAATGCAAATGCTGTCATCTGCTGCTTAGTGGCGTTTTGGTCAGCGATGAGCCACACGCATGATGGTAGTTTCATCGGGTCACGTTGCCCAGTGAGCATTGGTCACCTTAGTTTTTGCAAATGTATTGCATTATTTTCATCTGATAATGAAGGTCTTTATGATGCATTTCTTAGCAAACATACTTTTCAACAAGTAATGTGTGAATGTTCCCCTAGCAATGTATTTTTCGATTTTAATATATGTGCTTGATAGCTTTACATGAAACAGTATGTACTATAATATTCATCTTTGTAATATATATATATATATATATATATATATATATATGAATGATAATGCCAAAAGCAGAAGAATAAATAGAAATACAACAAGTATTAGAGTTCTGTTCTCATTGGAATTAGGCTGATGTGTACTTGAATTATATGTAAATAGATTGATATATTGGTTAAATCCTAAAAGAATGGTAATTAATTCGGAAGTTGAGTGAAAAAATTAAAAATTTAACACATAATAGTAGACAATGCTCAGTGCTGTAGAAAACAGTGCTATATAGAGAAACAAATAATGTGTGAGATATACACAGAATAAAACTGTAAAAATGGCAACTATAAGCTCAATTATATCAACAAGAACCTTAAAAGTGCTGAGATTACACATCCAAAGAAAAACTGCAGCCATATGTAGAGTCAAGACTCAACAGATTCAGCTCAAAGGAGGAAAATCTTGAGGGCTCAGGATAAAAGAATAGGAAGACATACCACACAACGAGCAAAATGGGAAGACTGCACAGCAAAGAGAAAATAGAACTGAAAAGAAGAAGCATGACTAAAAATGTGATTTCTATCACTCAAAATGCATTAAGTAGGAATATATAGAAATTGCTAATATATATGGCTCTAAAACATAAACAGCATATGTGAAATTATTGACCAAACTGAGGACTACTTAAATGAAAAAATGAATTCAGTATCCTAGCTTCAATAATAAATAGGATTAGACATAGAAGTATAGAGGAAATAGACTAGACTGATACCATAAAACTTAACAGTCTTGCAAATATCTGTTAAAAATTTGCATACAACAGAAAAATACATATTTTCAAGAACACTAATAAACCCTTCCTTAAAACATAGTACATCAGTCACAAAATAATACTGGGTAAACATCAAAGTGTGAAATTTGCCTTTATTGTAAAGTTCACGAA